>JASANE010008338.1:0-17522 GCA_030248225.1 Trileptium ribeirensis | reverse complement strand
GTTGTTCCGTAAATGCCGCTAGCATTTCTTTACCACCTTTTTCTTCGTTGGTTGTTGTTTGGACGTTGTAGGATTGCCATCCAGTTTTGTTGGTATCTATTTACTATCTTTTCGATCTTTTTTTTTGTATTATTTCGGTTAGGGACGTGTTTATTTGTGTCTTTAAGTAGCACATGTCGCTCCACAATTGACATCCGTTTATTTCCAGTTTATGTTGAAGTAATACTCATTCGCAACATACTACTTCTTTATCTGGATATTATTCCGGAACATTGTATGGTACTTGTGGAAATTGCTTTTCCGGTTGCCTCTGTTCTTGGAATTCCATTCTTGCCGTACGTTTTTCTTTTTCTGTTTTTGACCTTTGTTTTGTTGCCTTCTTTTTCTTACGGTTCGATTCTTTGTGCCTGTTCCATTAATACTTCTTCTCTTGCTTTCGTTACGTAATTCCGTTTGGGTTTGATGTAACTGTTTCCGTATATTTCTTTTCGCTTTTCCTTGAGCTTCTTGTCGTTGTCGAGAAAATTGTGACATTTCCATTGCGTATCTTTTCCTTTTCGTCGTTCTTCCTTAAGGATTACTTTTTCGTGCTCCCTCCTTCTCAATGATCCGTTGTAATCTTTGGTTTTCTTTCTGTTATTCCTTGCATGCGCCCTCCCCATGCCTAGATTATACCGTTTCTGTCCTGTATTTGTTTCCATTATACTTTTGCTTGTTTTCTTTAAGATTTCTAACTCCTTCCTTCTTCCATTCCACCTGTTCTTGCAATTGTCTGCGTATCGTCCGTACGTGCGTCGGCGTTCTATTTTGGACTTTTCCCGCCATACTTTTTGTTTCGCTATCGTTTTGTTTTGTTTTTCTTCCGCTTTCGCTTTGTTGATCATATTGTTCTTCCTTCGCCACAAATTGTTTGATCACCTCTTCGCTTCTTTATTGTTCTTCTGTAATTGCTTTTTATGTAGGGGGGCTCTTCCTTTCACAAGTGAAACTGCATTCCACCTTGTGGTCTTAACCTTTGTTATTCTTCCCATTATTTAAGACTATTGATTGGTCCCTCCAGAATGCGTACCATTACTCTTCCGGTACATATTTGACTTGGCTTACTCTGTCCCTCAGTTGCGTTTGTGAGCCATTCGTGGTTGATTCTTTCGTATTGCCTGTACTGTCTGTCGGTATTCTTTTTCCGTTTGCCCCAGTTCGATATGTTGTACGGATCTTTGCTTCGTTGTTCCGTAATGCCGCGAGCATTTGTACGACCTTTTCTTCGTTGGTTGTTGTTTGGTCGTAGCAATTGCCATCAGTCTGTTGGTATCCATTGTATTATATTCTTTTCCATATATGAGTCAACTATTACGATACCGAAAGACCATGCAACGGCGGAAATAAGAACAATACAGAAAGTATTTAAAGAAAAACTGGAAGAAATGAACAAAACGATAGCAGAACAAAAAGTATGGCGGGAAAAGTACAAAATAGAACGCCGACGACGTACGGACGATACGCGACAATTGCAAGAACAGGTGGAATGGAAGAAGGAAGAAGTAGAAATCTTAAAAGAACAAGCAAAAGTATAATGGAAACAAATACAGGACAGAAACGGTGTAATCTTGGCATGGGAGGGCGCATGCAAGGAATAACAGAAAGAAAACCAAAGATTACAACGGATCATTGAAGAAAACGAAAAAGTAATCCTTGAGGAAGAACGACAAAAAGAAAACGCGATGGAAATGTCACAATTTTCTCGACAACGACAAGAAGCTCAAGGAAAAGCGAAAAGAAATATACGGAAACAGTTACATCAAACCCAAACGGAATTACGTAACGAAAGCAAGAGAAGAAGTATTAATGGAACAGGCACAAAGAATCGAACCGTAAGAAAAGAGGCAACAAAACAAGGTCAAAAACAGAAAAAGAAAGTACAAGAATGGAATTCCAAGACAAGGCAACCGGAAAGCAATTTCCACAAGTACCATACGATGTTCCGGAATAATATCCAGATAAAGAAGTAGTATGTTGGAATGAAATACTTCAACATAAACTGGAAATAAACGGATGTCAATTGTGGAGCGACATGTGCTACTTTGAGACACAAATAAACACGTCCCTAACCGAAATAATACCGGAAAGAAATATGGAAAAGATAGTAGATGGATTGCAACAAGACTGGATGGCAATCCTACAAGACCAAACAACAACCAACGAAGAAAAGGTCGTACAAATGCTAGCGGCATTACGGAACAACGAAGCAAAGATCCGTACAACATATCGAGAACTGGGGCAAACGGAAAAAGAATACCGACAGACAGTACGGCAATACGAAAGAATCAACCACGAATGGCTCACAAACGCAATAAAGAACAAGTTAAGCCAAGTCAAATATGTACCGGAAATAATGGCGATATTATTAGATTACGCGGAGATCATGGAAAACCAAATACAAAACACAATAACGCGTACTGCAAAGGACCAAAGAATAGATAGTCTTAAATAATGGGAAGAATGATAACAAAGGTATTCCAAGCCGCCGAGATGTTGGCTAATAGTGGAATAGCATTTAGCTTGTGAAAGGAAGAGCCCTCAGTCAAAAAGCAATTACAGAAGAACAATACAAAGAAGCGAAGAGGTAAATTCGACGATTTGTGGCGAATAGCAAAGAACAAATCGTTATGGCAATCAACAAAGCGAAACGGAATTTTTTGGATACCCAAAATCCATGGAAAGAATACCCAACAATGGAACAATTGTAAAAGACTGAGCAGGTAAGGTGGCAGCGAGCCGTCCGGACGCACTTCCTAACCTTTTGCTAAAAATATCGAAACTGTCAATCAATTAAAGAAACAATTCAAATTCAAACGGTGTAACAAAACCAAACAAACGGAGACAAAACTGGCTCAACCGGACAGTATACCAGAAACAAACCAATAATTATCAATGCCGAACAGGTAAACCGGCTATAACAACAAACCGACAACAATTCAATCATGACGATTAAGTGGCGAGCGGATGAAAATTATCGAGCAGCAAATATTGATGGAGAAACTAGGGTTGCACCGATTAATCGATAATCGGCTGATGATCGGCTAATCGTGAATGCTAATGCGAATCGAACCGTCCGGCGGCTACGTACCAACCCAAAAGGGAAAGTAATAGATCTCAATTACTCAGGATCTATCACTGAACCGTCCGGCACTGGTAGCTTTAAGGAAACTAAATAGTGTAATTCTAAGGCAGAGGTTAAGGTACTCAGATAAACGTACAGATCGAACCGTGGCGATGTCGTGCTAACCTCAGAAGGGGAAATCATACGGATCGGGAATCACAGGGTAAGATACTTAAATAAACGTACGGATCGAATCGTCCCGCGGTCTCGTAGAAACCTCATAAGAGGACATACTCAATACATACCCTAACCACAAGTACTAAATAACTCAGAATATTAGTGCACTCAAATGTGAGGTTGAGAGAAAGTATTTGGTACAATGTTTAGTCACAAAAATCGAGTGTTGTCAAGGTGTCACAAGTTCTTAATCACTTAATCTTAATACTTAATATCTTCTTACTTATTACTTAATACTTAATCGGTAGTAATAAGACAAGGAATCGGTAGTAATAAGACAAGGTGCTTTGGTAGTGGCGGTACGTGGAACCCGGACCATATTGTCAAATTGTTGTGCGATTTATTAACTTTAAATAAACATTCTAATTTACGCTGGTCTGACTTCATATCGGAATCAAGTACAGAGCAACTCGAATAGTCACGCAGCCACACTATAGGAAATAACAATGCGCCGACCTAATAACGCGCGCCAAGGAACACTCAATAATCCCCACCGGCCTACTACTGGCCATGCGCACTGACCACACACTTCGAGTGACGAATCCCATCCTAATTTAATAATCCGATAGCCGCCGTAATAAATTATAGTCCAACCCCTACCCCCCCTCAAAATATCAAATATAACAGCAATTACTGCATTCGTGGACCATGCCAAGGACGACAATGAGTACCAAGGTGGGAGTGGAAACCGACCCTTTAATTATAAGTGAAAAATGAAAGATTTTAGTGAAAAATAGGTGTGAAAAAGGCGCCAGCCCCGGCAGCCCGGACGGCTTCGTACAAACCCACAAGGAAAAATAATAGAGTATCAATATCCTTCAGTAAGCCGTCCGGATACTGTTGGCTTTAAGGAAACTATTAGCGTAAATCTAAAGACGAGGTTAAGGTATTAAAAAATAAACCTACCGGTCTAGCCGTCCGAAGGGCTTCGTGCAAACCTTGTCTTTAGATCGAATCTCCGAAGGAAAAGTAATCAATTCTTAAAGTAACGCTACTTTATCAGATAACTACTTAGAATAAAAGTGCGCTCAAAACTTGAGTTAAGAATTAAAAAGCAAGCATTGGCAAGTAACAAAATTACGGAGAGTCCGTGAACGAAAGGTGGCTAGAACATCGGAAAAACTAGGTGAATCTAAGACGCGAATATAAAGTGAGGTTACCGTCAATTATTGTGGCTATAATCTGCGACACTTCGAATTAATATCTCGTACGCGTTTTCTAACTTTCGAATAAAAGTTCTAATATTGTCTTTACTGACTTGTTGTTGGAATTATTAACAGAGCAAATCGAACTAGACACGCTGCAGCGCTAATAGATCGAGGCATCGACAGTTAAGTTATACGCGAGCCAAAGATAAAGACGCTATAGTTAAAATTTCCGCCGGCATACTACTGGCCACGCGTACGGACTCCACATCTTCTGGTGACGAATTTCGTCCCAATTTATATTCCAATAGCCGTCATAATAAAAACTTTTGTTATGTCATAGTAATTGTTTTCAACTACCTAATTTCCATCGACCTGGCTTTGATCTGAGAACAAGCTCCCGCAGGTTATTATGAATAATTCCTACTGAAATTATGTGCCCTGCTTACGTTTCACACGGCAAATTGCTTAGTTAATTTTTTTGCTTGGTTGTATTGGAGCTTGATTATTGTATAATATATTTTAAATATATTTGGATCACAGATGAAGCAAAAAATGGGGAAAATTTCAAACAAAATTTTTAAACCGGAATTCCTGTTCCGGAATGATTTTTGCACTTTGCCGAAACCGGAACAGGAACCCGATTTTCGCCGGAACCGAAATTCCGGTTACTCCCTACCGGCAAGCCACCGGTAGTTCTCAATTACTAACTTTTTTCAGCCAATCGGGGGTCAGAGTCTCTGTTCGACCAGCCAATTGGGAGTCAGAGCCATATTGCGCAAAACTACCGCTACTATACAGTTTTAGTCGACCGCTACTATACAGTTTTAGTAACGTAGTTCGCCAGCCAATTGAGGGCGGCTTGTTAAATAACCGGCATGTATTAGCGTAAATCTAAGGACCTAGATTCAGATACTCATATAAACATGCGTCGTCAGCCTATCGGGGCGGTCGTATCAACCTCACAACATTCATATTAGAATTAGCTGGTAACCTACCCTTAACGCTAATAGAGCTAGGGTTAGCTAGTGCATTAGTAGTCAAAGTATTGCAGTACCTAAAGTCAGGCAAAGTATCCGGTGTTTAAAGAAGTGATCTATAGTATCGGTACCAAAGAGTATTACCGCGTGATAAATTCAACTGGACATAAATATTCCAACGTGTGCTTTAACATTTTATCTTGTGCTAATAAACATTGTTCGCTATGCGTTTGGTGTTCACATATCTAAACCGCGAGTGCTTTGGACTTAGCCACGCCGCAACACGAAATATATGGCACAAACACTGATCACGATAAGAAAGACGCGTGCCAAACAGCCGATCTACCGGCGGCCACACATCGTTCTATACAAAATTCGGCGATGAATCCCGTCCCCATTTAACTTCCGATAACCGTCATAGTAAAAAGTACCCATCAACTCATACCCCCAACAAAACAACACAAAATATCAACCGTAATGGTGGGCTTAATGTGAAGTTTCCCCCAGGCTATTCCGGTAAGTTTGGGGTTCAAAACTGTTTTCGGGGGTCTGGTAGGCTACCAAGGGTCCCTGGGTCCTAAATTTCATAAAATCTGATTTAAAATTTATTTTCACAAAATCATTTATTATACGGGTTTCCATTTTTTATGTTCCTGTAAAATTGATTGTCAAATCCTTTTGTTGAGTTAATTTGCATATTTTGTGCTTTTTCGTTTTAGTAGCTAACCTATAGTTAGCTGTTTTATTGATCCTTTCGTAGGCTTGTTCTTCCTTGAAGGTGTACGGTTGTGATTTTCAGTTTTAAGCGTAAAGAACTACGTTGCATCATATATTTATTTTTTAATTGTTGATTAGTGCTGCAAGAACGACATAGCTACCTGGAAGTTTTAGCCTGCTAGAACTAGTAGGACAGCGGTTGTTATATTTTTTGGGATACGGCTGGAATCAAAACTTGACTTTAGAGTGGCTTTACTGCTGTGGTTTACGTTTTCTTTTGGTTTTTGGAGAATTTATGCGAGGAGTTCGGACGTGTTTTGTATATATGGAACTTGGTTTATTGACGCGCTGATTTTGCAAAGAAGGAGTTGAGGATTACTCCAAGCTACATAAATAAGATTTTGAATATTTTTAATAGTTAAATATTGTAATATTACTTTCCTGGCAAAAACTCGAAGTAGCCATAATCTTAACAGGAGTGGCGTCGTATTAGACACTATTAATAGTAATATTTCACAACTTCGGTCCAGATGTGTCGAGTTAGAAAGAATACGGCAGATCAGGTGGGCTCTGTGGTTAGTAGCGCGACTTGTTGGGTGTCGGCCAGTCGAGGCGGCTCAACAAGTCGTGTTATTCTTGATAAGACTGGGCTTGTAAGTGGTGCGATTTCGACAAACCACCTCGAGAGTCCTACCTAAAATTGCGGTGTGCTTTCTATGAGGCATCTTCATTAATCTCGAAAGAGAACTAACGGAATAGTTAACTTAACTACTGAAGGCTATTCGAGAAAAGGATCAGAAGTAATATCAGATTACGAATAGAATCACTGAAAAAGCCAGGAGCTAAAATAAAAGTGTCCAAATACAGCGCAATCGTAAAGAACTGTGTGTAATCCGGTGCCTTGTGTGACTAATCATTTTACAAAAATAAACATTTTTATCTACGTCTGGTTTCAAAGTGCTTGGATTACGAGTGAGTAGATTGTCACGCTTCAGCGCCAGACAGAGGCACGCCTCTTAGGAAATAATCGTAATCGAAGAACGCGTGCAGCACACACTGTCCCACCGGTATTCCATCGGCCACATCTTGTTCTCATCAATCTTCGGTGAAGAATTCCTTCCCCTTTTTTAAATACCGATTGCCGTCATAAAAATCACCCTCCATCCTCCACCCCTATAAAAGAAAAAACATATAACACTTAAGCTTAAGTCAGAAAAGTTAGCTAAATTGATGAATATTTTGATTTTTTTAGGACAATGGGTAACATAGCTAGTGTTTTTATGTCAACATTGGTCGTCAAATCTTTCAAAATCGCTGCCTGTTCGTGTTATATACTTTATTTTTCATTTAGGTCTAGCGATGGGAGTTTGACGATGAATGCGTTTGATAATGGCCGGATAAAAGTGTGGTTAGGGTGGCTTTCGAATCCACGACATCCTGTTCTGTGATACGCAATCACGAGCCCTACCGACTGAGCTATCTTTGCGCGACTTCGCAGCAGATATAAAGCTGTTATATTCGAATACCCCATCTGCCATAAAAGCCTACCACTCGTCTTATTTTATATAACCAACTATGTATATATACAATAAGTGCCTTTAGGTTATCAACCACTTTGAATAAGACGATTTTGCTATGTAGAGTTTAGCTTGACTAGATTATACCATTTCTTTGGGTTTCAATATTTTTAAGTTCGGCGAACTCGATTTCCAAATGTATATATAGTGTGTTTTCATTTGTTTGGTTATGTACTTTGTGCAGGGCATCAGGAATACTGTATATAGGTTTTTTCTGAAAGTTGGATACAATGATTCGGTTATACACAGTACAGCACGTATATTTTGGAAACCTTTTCATAGGTTTTCAATACGTTTAGAGTCAATGAACCTGATTGTTATAATATAGTATGTCTTCAGTAGTTTTGTTACGTATTGTATACATGGCATCAAGAATTGTCTATATATGTTTTTCGAGTTGTTGGGCTTCGAATACGATGGTCGGGCTATCTAGAGACCAGCACGTATATTTTATTGCTTTTTGAGGTTTTTTAGTGGGTTTAGTGTCAATGAACCCGATATTGAATCAGAATATTGTGAGGTTTAATTTATTCGGTTATGTACTGTACATTAAGAATTGTTTATATAATAGGTTTTTGGGAAAGCTGGATACGATGGCTTGGCTATTTATAGGCCAGCACAAATACTTCATGCGTTGTCAGTTATTTTCGATTGGTTTGGTACAGAAGAAGTTTAGGTTCTTCAACGGGTGCAGGGTTCCAGAGGATTTACGGTGGTATATATACATCAATCACAGCGTGTTTCAGGCAATAACAAAAAAACGATAACTTATAAATGAAACCTCGCTCTCTCTCCTTCACCTCGTATGCGAAATACTAGTAGGTATTAATTTAGAAAACGTTTGAGAGTAAATTTAAAGTTTAATTTTATAAAAATTTAGTAGTAGGGAAAGTATGTTTAAAAGCGAAATTTCTGGAAGAACAGAGGATACTTAATTTTCTTCAACTATTTGAGATACGTAACCCTCGACTGGTCCTTAAACTGAAACTGAGTTCTGTCTTGGGCTAACTGCATTGCGAATATGAGTTGGCTGGGTTTCCGACAGTATCTTGCGCTTCTACCATGACCTCTACATTCGCTGAAATTTTTTCAAGAGTCATCAACTCAGGGCACCAGATTTCGCCACAGGACATCGACTCAGGGGGCTTTGGAATTTTCAAAATTAATACTTTTCATCGAAAAAAGTTAGAATTATTAATAAATTAGTTCAGAAACGGTGTTATTGGTGTAAAAACCAAATTTCAAGCGATTTTAGGCTGAATTTAAAGTATTTGACTTCAGAAAGGGATGAAAAACTTTGACGTAGTAACCCTTGGCGTCCTTACTGTGATGTGCGCTTCTACTGAAGGCTTCTGCCGCGGCAGTCCCTTGCCCAATGCCCACTGATATACGATTCTGGAGTAGCTCTTTATTCATCGCCACAAGGACATCGGTCTTTAGAGAGTTCATGTGCGGTTCAACAGTTTCGATATCTAGCAATTGGTGGAATCTATTCATGTAGCTACGTTGAACATTTCACCTCCTCTGACATCGCGCAGCGGGGCGAAATCCACATGCACGTTTACTCTGAAAGATCTGTTTATTGTTTAGTTTGAGTCTGAACTTTGCAATGACCACGCCGTGATCTGCTGGTAGACGGTTTCTCCGGATTGCGCGCAAAATCGATTTACTCACCCGCTATATACATAAAAAGATTCTGTTTTGAATCACGCATGTTTTGTATTTTAAGGCGTTGGGCTTTTTTTGCCCGTGTTGACATAATGTACATTACATACGCAATAAGTCAAGGTTCTGGTTCATATCTTCCTTGTACCATACAATGGTTCTCCATATGCTATTCTTTTAATTACGCTATTTTATTTGTTCTAATGGAAATTGGCAAACCATACAAAGTGGGTTGTCCGTTATGACCATATTCATCTTCAGCTCATTTTTTAAAATTATTATCAATTTGTAACTGCACACCGTTATAATAGTGAGGTTGGAAAGAATTATGGGTAATACAGAAGGCCACCCGTCTACGTCAAAGATGCAAGAAGAAAAAATTGTTTCTGTTGGTAACAGCCGCTCAGATAGCGATTTTTGCAAAGAAATAAATATTATAGTACAGGTAAGATTTTGTATCAAATTATGTCCACATTAGTTTTTTATATTTTAGTGGTTCGGTTGCCCTTTTATGGCGTAGCTGAACACATTTTTAATACTTAGCATGGCCACGATGACCTCACTTTTCAAAACTTCTATCTTAATGACTTTTGTATGCATGTTCGTCGTACGCATACTCTAAACGCTGCATGGTTCACTAAACCCAGTATTTATATTTATCCACCTAAATTCATGTTTTATGTAAATTAATGTTTTATAGATCACTGTATACTCTTTATAATGCTGAAACTGTATTGAAAATATTTTTGCGACAGTTACAAGCATATATATGCCATAAAATATGTTATATATATGAAAAAAATTATTTTCTAGCGCTTTGAAATTGCCCTCCAAAATTAACGTTGTCCGGTTATCAACATGGCTATTTTTCGGCGTATTCACTATGTCTGGGTGTCACATAATAGTAATAGAATTATATGTTGAAGATGTAAAGTCATACGTATCGTATAAACTCATACAGAGTTTTTTTCAAAACGGACCCTGGGTCCAGATTTACATTTCTTGGCTCGAAAATTTCACGATTTTTTACACAATAAAGAAACGTAATTACGAAACGCAATTTTACATTATTACAAATACATAAATTATTCTCTGCCTGTCCCAAGCCAGGATAAAGGACGAGGGCCATTCATAAAACCAGCAGTAAGCAACTATGTACATACACATATAAGCACAAACGGCTGAAAGCCTGCAATTTGTAATAGAATTTATTTGCAAATCGTATGTTTCCGAAATCGAAACTGCCCTGGGTCCAGCAAAATTTTTTGGGTCCACGTAAAAATATTTGGGTCCAGACCCACCTGTGGACCCAAAAAACCTAGCTCATAATACAGAATTGTTAAATTCTGTAAGTGCAATTTGCTTAAGCGGTTACCCTGCTAACCGACTATTTTGTAGTTTTGCATAAAATTTGCTACAAAACGCTTTTTGGTCAATTGGGCACAGCGCTCGCGATTGAAATCCAACCATTTTGCGAAATGTTCGCGAAATTCAAGTAAAATTATCCAAATTTTTGAGGGCGAAAAGTTGTCGATTTGAATCAAACCAGTTTTCTTCGCCAACCCCGAGAGCTTAACTATAGGATCGATTTGATTGTGACGTCACTTTTGCATTAAATTTGTTCGCGAACCCTGAATAATTCATATTTAAATTATTAGGCATTAGGGAACCAAATTTCTGCAATTTGAAATAGCCGAAGTTCTGTTCGAACAAAAGATCTATTTTCTCGCACTAGAAAATCCCAATGAAATTAAGCCTTTTTCCGTAACGAGGGTTTGTGATTTGATATCGGTAATGACAAAATAGGACGGGTGGCTGGGTCACCTTAAGTTTAATCACGCATTACGTAAAGCAAGTCCTTGAATTTCAAATTTGTTTGAATAAAGTTTGCTTCAAAGGTTTATTAATGTACGAATTAGTGATGCAACTCCTTTTCACACAAGTGGTCCGGTTTTGGGTCCAGACCGTCCTAGTTGAAGTTCACGGTATGGTGTTAACGGTCTTTCATAATATCGGGGCTAAAAAGAGGATATTCGTTTTGGTTAGTAGTGATCCCTATTTCTCAGGGAATAACCGGAACCGAAATTTACCGGAACCGGAACCAGTAACCGGAACCGTCCATTTAAACCGGATCCGGAACCGGAACCGGAACCTGGTCTTCGAAATTTATATATAGTAAAACAGATGATGGAAGAAATGAAGGTATAGTGGATTTAAAATGCATTAAAAATAACTTTTACATTAAACTTAATGTATTGCGATGGTATTATTGCCTTTCTGAAACTTTAAAGAGACTGAGGAAGCTAATAATGTTTATTTATCGATCAAATATGTCGATTTTTGGACACCCAGAGCAAAAATGCCTTCCATTTCCACCATTGCATTTACTGCGTCAAATCGAATATGCTTACAAAGCTTGGAGCGTAGAATACACACTTTCGTTCTGTCTCCAGTCGCCTCCCTTTACTACACATACGTTTGTTGCATGTTCTTCTGTAGCAAACTTAAAATTATTGGTTTATATGATTCTAAGATAAAATAATAGATAGAAGGTAATTTTCTGATCAGTGTTCAGAGACACTGTTTAGGCTAGCGTTGGACAAACAGTGCCCGTCAGTTAGATGATAATGATGATAACTTTCTAATCAAAATGCTATACATGAGACACACAGGTGATGCTGCTCGCACAGTTTCAATAAATACAGTTCATTGCCAAGGAAGCAGTTTCTGCTTGCGTTGCAGATAACGTTACTTCAGTTTCACCTGATTTACAAAGTTTAAAGCGCACCGGCTGGTGCTTGAATCAATTTATGTTTGCCAAGCGTAGGCTATGTACTTATGCGTAAGCCAGACTCTGTTTCCGAGTTGGACCGGTTTAATTCAAATGTATCCCATAGACTTCTGGATGTGTAAAATAGCTGCTACAAGCATCGACCTGGCTTTGATTTAACAAACTCCTGCAGGTAATTATGAAAAATTCCTGCTAAAATTATGTGCCCTACTTACGTTTCACACGGCAAATTGGTTAGTTAATCTTTTCTTTGGCTCGGTTGTATTGGAGTTTGATCATTGTATAATATATATTACATATGTTTGGATCACAGATGAAGCAAAAATGTGAAAAATTTCAAACAAAATTTTTAAACCGGAATTCCGGTTCCGGTATGGTTTTTGCCCTTTGCCGGAACCGCAACCGGAACACGATTTTCGCCGGAACCGGAACCGGAACCGGAATTCCGGTTACTCCCTGCTATTTCTATAATAGGTATATTAGAGTCTCGGTAGGTATTAATAATATAAATTTTAACATTTAGTCTGAGTCTCGTTCGTGCTTTCGAGTTGTTCAATTTGTCCTGTCCTGAGTACTCGTCTCAGAACCGGCAGTTTTCGATAGGATAACACCCGAAAAGGACGTGATCATTGGCTATGTTAAGGGACTGTTTGGGTTTAGGCGCTCCCACGTGTATGCTAGGGTCTCAAAGCCTGCCACTGGATTATTGAGTGACGAACCACATTAAAAAGTCATCTACTGCTGGTTTTTCATAAGGTTGAGCACTTTAAATACTCGTAGAGTTTCCCGAAAACATCCATGCAAAGTAGATTTTCTCATGTCAATTATTCCACCTCGTCCTGGGAAGACAACCCGCGTTGATTAGTCGCCGACGACCTGAAAATCGGCGAAGGGTGACGAACCACCTGACACTTTTAAAATGCTGTCACAGCATTACTTTCTGGAGCGTGAGAACATTATTAGAAGACGACTACAAGGAGCTTTTAAGCTACCCTTATTGCAAAGTTAGAAGTGCAACGTATAATTGCGACCCACTATTATTCGTGCTCGTGAAAGTGCTCGGACAATGGCTCTCTACTAGCTTCAGCTGCACAATATATATCTGGCAGCTAATAATTTAAGCAGAAGACGCGACATTTATACTCAAGGAAAGTGCTGGCCGGCAAAGCATATTACCAACTTCAACGACTTGCTGATCAAGAAAAGGTGGATCACTTCTTTGTCAGACTGCTGTAGCTATAGTGGTAACCCCCTGCCTAGTGATCTTGCGATGGTTGTTGCTAAAATAACAGCTCGTTTCGACAACTAACACTTCCGGCGAAACCGCCTTCATAATTATAGAAAAATGATGGTGAAGATCTGTGGAGTACCTTTAAAAGCTCCACAGCGTTATCCTTGGATGAAGCAATCCACCATGACGCACAAAAAAGGTTAATTGATATCCCAAAAAACGACACAAAGAGCAGAGAAACTTGGAAAGAAAATCTGTCACAGTCTGGCAACGAAATTCATTATATATACGAATGTCACTCGACCAACCTATCAAAAAAGATAACGATTGCGGCTACAAAGTGATTGCGGACGCGCTAAATCAAACTGAGAAGGCGCTGTGTTACAAAATGTTCCGCAAGTTTCGGCGAGCTATGTGTATCGTCATCACTACTAACAGGTATATGAGTCAGACTCATCGGGCATTCCACTAACATCCAAGTCGGTTAAACTTGAACGGTGGTTCGAGCATTTCAATCAACTTCTTGGTCTTGGAATTCCAAAACACCCCTTAACGAATTCTGATCTGGATTTCGAAGAGTACTACGATACCGATGACTGCAAATATCTACCAGCATTACAAAAATAAAAAGTCTTCGGAATGCTCGGGCTGGCGCTGTCGTGCAAGACGGCCTAGCTCCAGAGTGCAATAAAATTGTTAACCATGGCATGGTCGAGCATTAGCCTAAACTACGTTACGAAATGTGGCTTGGTTCCACAGAACTGGTGCACAGCTCTGTTGGTCCCTTCCTATGAGAAAGGCGATAAATCTATATGTTGAAAAATTACAGGGGCTCTGGATTCTTAACCTTACCTTGAAGCTTTTCGAAACCATAATAACAAATCGATTCAAGCACCACTGAGAGATACACGACGCAAAAATCATTAGAATACTGGCTAGATCGAATCACTATCGATCAATTCCTTAGTTTTCAGGTATTGGTTGAGATATTAGACGAGTTTCATAGGCCGTTATTGTGTCTTTCGTTTATGTTAAGGTAGCGTTCGACTCATGTCATCGGCCCTCGCTTTACAAGATCATGGAACCTGACGAAGTTCGTCAAAATCTGGTCAAGATACTGTTCGAACCATCTTTCTAAGCGGTCCAAACGGATATCATAGCGCCAACAGGGTGGCCACATCCTCAAATTTCCTTAAATTTGACTAAAAACGGCCAAATTCCTAAAATTTCACACCAATTCCTCAATTTTTTCGCAAAATTTTCAAAAGTTTTCCGCGCTTCTCGCGGGTGGTCATTCCATGGGATCGCTCAATTTTGGGTTTTGTAGAACTATCTTGTTCCAGGCATCAACGATGTATACTCCAGCAGTGTATTGTACACGCGTGTTTTTGCTGACCGGGTGGTGTAGTTGGTCCGCCACCACCCCTATCAAGGGACCGATCCTCTAATATCGATTCTACTTGGCGGATATGTTCATCCGAACCCTGGACCGCAGCGTACCAAATATCAGCAAAGCTGGATCACATCCATCCCTCACTTTAGTCAGTGGCTTAGAAAAGACAGATCGAATGATTGTGATGCGTACTGCACTCTGTGTCAGCGTAGCTTTAAAATAAGCACCCTTGGGAAATCTGCAGTGGTTAGCCATGCAAAAAGCAAAAGTCATAATGATGCAATACGACTCAAGGACCAGCAGTTGAGCGTCAGTGATTTGTTTAAGCCATCTACACATTCCAGATCTAGTTTAACAGCCAACCCATCTTCCTCTACGCCATCCACCTCCAACCCCATCCACATCAACATCCAACCCGAGCGCGACCAGCCGACGTTTGTATTCCCGTCGCCTCAGCAAAAACTAGCAGTTAGCAAGGCCGAGACAGTATGGGCTTTAAGTCAGTGTGGTCACATTTGTCTTATCGCTTCAGCGATGGTCTTGGTGATGTTTATCAAGCGATGTCCCGAGATAGCAACATCGCAAAAGGTTTCAGCATGGGTCGCATAAAGGCCAGATACGTGACCGTTTTCGGCCTTTCCCCCTTCTTCGGCAAAGCACTCAACAGCAAATTGGCAAACTGCGAGCGCATTGTTATTTGATTCGATGAAGCCTTAAACAAGGTCAGTCAGCGAGTGCAAATGGATTTGCATGTTCGCTTCTGGGACGACGAATCAAACTCGGTCAAATCCAGATATCTGAAAAGTTCATTCGTGGACCATGCAGCGGCTAGAGATGTCAATAACAGTTTTATATATAGCTGGCGCTAGTGATGTCGATCTCAAAAAAGTGGTACAAATATCAATGGATGGACCCAATGTGATTTGGAAGTTTTATCGGGACCTTAAACTGCAGTTAGAAAACGATCTTGAGTTCCAGCATTGATCGACACTGGCTCGTGTGGTTTGCATGTCGTCAGCGGCGCGTTTCAAACTGGCAATCGAGATTCGTGGAACATCAACAGCTTTCTTAGGAACCTCCACTGGCTTTTCAAAGATTGCCCAGCACGGCGAGCAACCTACACGGAGTTAACCTCATCTTGCCTTTGGCCATTAAAGTTTTGCCAAGTACGCTGGGTGGCGAATGTTGCCACAAGAGCAATTGAAATGCTCCCTTTTTTGAAAAAATAGGTTACATCTTTGAAGCCAAAGCTTCACAATCAAGCTTTCGAGTTAGTAGAACAGTGTGTGTGTCATGATTCGTTATTCTTAGCGGAATTGCAGTTTTTTCGTGCCATTGCTCTACAGCTTCAAACATTTTTAACCAAGTTTCAAACGCCGAAGCCAATGTTTCCGCTTCTTTTTGAAGCACTTCTCGCATTGGTCAAGGCTCTGATGGCAAGGTATGTTAAGGCCAATGTCCTGGCCGCCGCGGATTCGGCTTCCAAAATTTTATCTTTTGAAATCACAGACGTACAGTATTTGCAAACACCAGACATCGAATTTGCTACTACTGAGGCGGTAAAGAAAAGCAAAGCTACTGAAACTGAGAAAGCCGAATATTATATTAATGCTCGATTATTTGTTTCGAAGTGCGTCGAGAAGATACTTGAACGATCCCCTCTTCGATATAAATTTGTCCGTGCTGCGAGCTGTCTTTCACCTTTGGTTATGAGGAACAAACCTCAGATCTGCCAAAAACGAATGCAGAGTTTGCTGGAATTATTGGTAGATTAACTGGCGACAAAGCCGATTCCGTGAAACAGCAGTTTCAACAATTTACTCAGCACCCCGCTGTTGTTGAATAATGCCTTGCCTTCTTGACCAACCCGAAACCACTGGACGAGTTTTATGTTGGACTGTTTCAATCGGTTCCTGAATGCGGCGACTTGGCCTTAGTGGCTAAAATGGTGCTTGTGATGTCCCATGGAAATGCGACTGTAGAAAGTGGCTTTTCAATAAATGATGACTTGTTGATTGTAAACATGGAGGAGGAAAGCATGGTCGCTCAGAGAACAGTTTATGATGCGATAGACAGTGCAGGCGGTCCACTGAATATAAAAATTACTCCTGATAGGCTGAAATCGGTTGCTCAATCTAACAAACGCTACAACCAGGCACTGGAAGCGAAAAAAGATGAAGTATCAAGCAGCAGCAGCTTCATGATCGAAAGCGCAAACTGATCACTGAACAGATTAACCAACTAGCGGAAGAAAAGCGCTCTCTTGACAGTGACAGCGCCATGAAATCTGCTGATATTGCAAAAAACTGCTGCATTTACAAAAGGAATTGTGCGGACTGTGAGATCACTGGGTATCGCCACTGCGACGGTGTATCGTGGAATTGGGTCTGGACGTCCCGTGCCTAAGGAGTCCTAAAACACGACGATGTTATCAGAAAGGTATGTGAAATTATGGTCTTCGCACGTAAAATTATAGGTGTTGTAGTATAGGAATAGGTAGTGGCTGCGATGGAGCATCTAGGTGCATGGAAATGTTTGTCAGGGATGTTTTTGTAACAAATCTGGTTTTGAAGCTTTGAAAAATTCCTCAAATTTTGATCAAAATTCCTCAAATTTCGCCTAAATCTCCTCGAATTTCATTACTGAGTAGCGATAGCCACCGTTCGAATTATTAAATTTGGAGATG
>JASANE010008337.1:0-17327 GCA_030248225.1 Trileptium ribeirensis | reverse complement strand
AACATATGATATAGGGATCACATATGAAACACAGTAGTTATTGACTAATTTCTTATATAATGTATGTATTTATAATTAATGTGACTAAAAAATTTTAACATTTATTCGACTGGGTGGTACACATAGTAGTGTAGGAGCACGTTTCAAGTTATGCAAGTTTTCATTTTTATAGGGATGATGCATCACCCCCAAAAAATTAAGAAAATTAGCATCAAGATATCTCGGCATAGGTATTCTATGTTCAAAATCCCAGCTTAAATATCAGACTTTTGTTGTTGTCTTTACAATAATATCCTATATTTCTGTATACTATGAATTATGTTTATCGCTGTTGTATTCCACATTGTCTCTTTTGCATGATGATATAAAGTATTCCCTTATAAAGATTAAGACTACCTAAACATAAGCTCAAACCTAACCTATGCTCACAGTTCAACACCAAACTTTGCTCATTCATTCGATGTAGCAAATATTTTAATTCGGTTCGAAGCAATGTGCAAGCTGGTAGGAAAATTAAATCCCATTTTCGCACCCCCCCCCAAAGAAAAAACTTCAAGTGAATCTGCGCCTTTGAATATAAAACATGTTACGTACATATATGTTTCGTTCAGAAATATATTAATGGTATCACTGGGATTCCCCAAAACTCTTATTCCCCGTTTTCTCGAGACAACATCTCACTGTGTCCCTCCAAGTCATGCTTTTCCTGCCTCGAATTTCTACTGGTAGTTGGTGCCCTACTCAATAAGCCTTGATGGCGTTTCGGTGATCGGTGTCGTTATTAATCAGTTTTAGTACGTAGTGCAGTCATCGTAACCCAGCGCACCACACAGTCGTACTTGCAACTTTTGACCAGCCCACTCTCTGACGGCATCGCTAGTGGCACGCTACTGTTACGAATGCTTAAGGATCGATTCGATTCATCGCTTGTCAATAGAACGAACTTTTTTCTCACTATTTCTTCAGCTGCCAAGTTTTGTCCCCCTAATGTAATTCGCTGACTACATAAAAATTATATCTATTTAATTTTCACATTAGGCAGGATATGTCGATTTCTCCAAGTTTTTTGCTCGAACAACAATTACAGTTGTTGATTCGATTCGTCTCAGTAGTTGCGAAACTAAATTTTTGTTAGGGCAAATCATACTGTTAAAGACTGACAAAATTTTCAACCTCTTCTAGCGATTCACAGGACAAATTGATCGATTCTGTTCGGTTTCCTGCAGGATATTCCACTGAAAGCACGTCTTGTTTTACTTGTTAATTTGCAGACCAACTGTCAAGTCAGCCTCGTTTCATACATTTGATCCTTTTCACGTGAATTTTGATCTCTTTGGGACTCATTACTACTCTACAGCGCAACGTCGACAACAATTTTGTTTTCTGGTTGTCGGTGTTACGGGGAGAACCGGCTGACTCGTTCAACCGCAGTCAGCATTAAGTAGTCCACTGCTAGTCCAAAGAATATCCATCACAGAATTTCAAGTCTCTGTTGTCCAAACTTGGAACTTGACATTTGAAATTGTGAACGGAATTTAAAATGATTTTTTCTACTCCTGGGATGGTGATGCCTGCTCAGTTACAATTCACGCATTCTAATCAATTTTTATCGTTGTCAGCTATGGTCGCATTACATTTTTCAATAAAAGCAAGGCAGAAAGCTAGTCCAGAGCTTACCGCCATATCGTGATTTGTTTATGTTGTTGTATGATCGAAATGTTCGCAACATTCATTCTATCCAATTTCAATCCAAATATAATTCCTGACACTCACATTTCAAATGCTTTTAGGGACCTTCGAATCAGTTACAATCTGGCACCAAATGGCAGCCAGACATGCGACAAATTAACGGAGCCAAACGCAGCACTCCTGTTGCCCAGTCGAATAGACGAAATGATAACAGGTAAAGCCAAGATATTATAATGCCATTTCTTTAATAAAAAATAGCCTATCACTAGACTGACACTTTTATGCGCGGCGAGTTCAAACGGACACCGTGTACATTGCGCAGCGTTATGTTAACTGAGTATATCGTGTAATATACGTTTGGGTATGCGTTGCTTTGCGCTTTTTTTGCGAAGTTAATTTAATAACTAAACAGCAGTTCCGAGACTTATGTTAGTGGCAAACGTGCGGGCTTCGGGGGCAAATCGTAAAGTGTCAATTCGCTAAGACGATAAACGATTGTTGTACTTAACATGAAATACACATTAATTCGTGCATGAAAGGGCTAACTTTATCGGTGAACAGTCTACATAACATTGCAGCATTGTAACACTGTAATGCTAAAATTAAAAACTGCTATTCCATTTTGTTCTCATTGGAAAAATAGTTTAGATATGGTTGTAATTCTGGATGAACGTTAATCATATCGTTAAAACTCAAGTTGTCATTTCATGCATTAAATCCTTATATGTTCATCTGAAGTACGTTTGAAATATTGGTGAAAGTAAGTTTGTTACTGAGAAAATAACAAAATTAACAATTAATCGGTTAAACAAGTCTTGTCGATATTTGTCTTTTTACAATGCTGATTTTAATATAATTTTGTGTTCCCTCATAATATATGAATGGTTCAGCGACTCTATTCAGGCATTTGACGCTGTAATTATTCGAAGCAAAGATTTAGAAATAATAATGAAATATTCGACATGACACTTTTCAATCAAATTATAAAAATCGCATTCAAATTTTGAAGAAGTGTGATTTCGCGACATCTTTCAATTAAAATCTTGAATTAACTAACGTATGTGAAGCACATCTTTATCTTGAACGTTTCAATTGTCACTAAATTTCGATTTCGTTTGAATGTTTACCTTGCACCTGTTATAAAAAAATTACATAGTACAAACATCAATAAATATGGTCGGTATCGTTCTGTTATCATGTTTTTGTTAAATACAAAACAAACCATAGCCCGCAAAAACTTTTATCTGCCATTTTAGTTAATGATTTTACAGCGGTCCAGAATTACATCCTACTTGTTGAACATTTAACATATATGTGCTCAAAAACATCCAACGGATGCGTCACCGTGGGCAGTATTGGCGGCCAACCCCAATTTTGCTTGATGCCTCCAATTTACAACTGCAAAAACATTTTTCTTTAAACTTGCAACGTCAGACGTACCTGTTTTTGACTCCCTCAATGCGCGATTGGATTCCATAGCTCATGACAACGCGCCTGCCTCTCTGTATCCATTATATAGCATCCAAATAGTGAATCACATGAAACATATAAGTTAGATTTGGTTAATGTTTATGCCGAGATCACGGTGCTGATATATGCCATATCACACAGCAGATGCATAAGATATTGGAACATGTCAATATTTTGAACCAATTATAAAATTTAACCATTCGTGTCGCTCAGTTCAGTAGATGACGTGGAGAAATCTAGAGAGATACAATCGAAATGACACGTATATACTCTTAAATGTAGCCGGAAGTAGATATGAGTAATATAAACTAAATCTTTTGATACCGTTTGATTAGCAACGATGTGCTATGCTTTAGATGCAAAACTACTTCGATTAAGTTGTTCCGCGTAATCATTCAAAGTAGTACTTATTATACAAATTAATTTACAGATTACGCTGAATATTATATTTTGCTGTTAAAGTAGTCAAATTCCTTAACCTCATGCTAAACTAATTTCTCTTAGTTTCAAGATAACACGTTGTTAAAGTGCAGAGGACTGTCGTGGGGCTTAAAAAACGAAAATGCGAGAACGTAATCCTTGGTTATAAATGCAGCGTTATAAACTTTATACGTACTATTTTACTAAGACATATATCTTGGCAATGGTGAGTTTAATTTTTCGTCAGTGTTTGTCGGTACTAATCATTTTGATGTACCGAAACGTTGCAGATAATAATGACCAGAATGAACACAATTCCCACTTTTATTGTATTTGGCTTACCACAACTCCGTTGGAATTGCGTTGCGAGCCGACTTGGCGTGGCTTGAAACTATTGAGGACAAAATTCAGCTGAGAGTTTGATAGCAATATTTTTGTAAACAAATTTTGTACAGTGATTCTTATTATAATACGCTACATTGACTTATATTGTTTTGCGGCATCAGTAATCACAGTTCAGTAGTGATTTAATTAACACAGAAGACTTGAAATGAATACAAGTTTTATTTGGAAGCGTTAACCGGTTGGTTGTACCTAAAAATCGAATATATGGCCAAATTATGACTCAACTAAACGCAAAAACCTTTAATATCATCATTAATAATATATTAATTGACGAGAGCCATAACTGAGACCCGTGCGGCATGAAACGACTAACGTCACTCGTTGCATATTGAATTTAGATTAATTAACGAGAGCCATAACTGAGCCCCGTGGGGCATGAAACGAGTAACGTCACTCGTTGCATATTTAATTTAGATTAATTGACGATAGCCATAACTGAGACCCGTGGGGCATGAAACGACTAACGTCACTCGTTGCATATTTAATTTAGATTAATTGACGAGACCCATAACTGAGACCCGTGGGGCATGAAACGACTAACGTCACTCGTTGCATATTTAATTTAGATTAATTGACGAGAGCCATAACTGAGACCCGTGGGGCATGAAACGACTAACGTCACTCGTTGCATATTTAATTTAGATTAATTGACGAGAGCCATAACTGAGCCCCGTGGGGCATGAAACGACTAACGTCACTCGTTGCATATTTAATTTAGATTAATTGATGAGTGCCATAACTGAGCCCCGTGGGACATGAAACGACTAACGTCACTCGTTGCATATTTAATTTAGATTAATTGACGAGAGCCATAACTGAGCCCCGGAGGCATGAAACGACTAACGTCACTCGTTGCATATTTAATTTAGATTAATTGACGAGAGCCATAACTGAGCTCCGTGGGGCATGAAACGACTAACGTCACTCGTTGCATATTTAATTTAGATTAATTGATGAGTGCCACAACTGAGGCGCGTGGGGCATGAAACGACTAACGTCACTTGTTGCATATTTAATTTAGAAAAAACTGTTACAAATTATTAATAAGGCGTTGCATTAGAGTTCTTTATTGCATGAACACCCATTACCGACGTATAAAGATGAATCTCAAATACCTATGTTCAAAGCCTCTTTCGTGTTTTGGTTTTCACCGCTTTGATTTATGAGACTTACGTCATGCGACGGCAGCAATTTTATCAAATTCAATAGCATTCATTATGTTGATACAATTCACAAAAATCTGGAGGTGATGTTCCACTGACGGTGCTTCGGGTAGAACTCGGCCGCATAACACTTATCACCAATCAGAACGCCGACATATATGGAAGGAAGAGTCATAAGTAGTTTCAAGAATTTAAGCTGATAGATTTTCTTTCGGCTCTTGCAGGAGACAAACAGCTCGTCGTACACGAATAAACCGAATATTCCGAAAATTTAGTTAATAATTACTTGTAATATTTATATCACCGCAAAGATTTCAGCCTGTTCAGTTTATTTGGATAAAATGTTATGGACGATAACAGATAAATAAAATATGATGTATGGTTTGCAAAAATAAGCCTTGCAGAGATATACTCAATTGCCTATTGAATACGAAGACCAGATATAAACAGATCGCAAAGCTTCACCGTCTCCCGCGTGACCTGCGACATCTTTGTCTCTTGACCTGCAACGTGTAATTATGATAAAAGGTCCGGCTTAATATGAACCATATGTATGTTACTTTTAGAATCAATTTACACCAAGATTACTCTCCATAAAAATATCGATGCTAAAGCCCTGCAGAGATATGTTCCATTCCCTATTGATCGCTAGGACCAGAGATATAAACGGATCACGAAACTTCACCATCTACCACGTGATCCACGACACCTATGTTCCGTGACCTGCAGCCTGTAATCATGATAAAAGATCCGGATTAGTATTAACATACCTTCGTTACATTCAGCATTAATTTACACAAGGATTCACTATAACTGCAAGCGCTTTCCTGTCAGCTTTCCTTTGTGCTTCGCGAACTCTCCATAAAAATATGGTTGTTAAAGCCGTGCAGAGATATGCTCAATTGCCTATTGAACACTAGGACCAGGAATATACAAAACTTCACCGTTATCGGCGCGATCCGAAACACCTTGTTCTCGTGACCTGCAACCTATAGTCATGATAAAAGATCCGG
The DNA here is from genome assembly GCA_030248225.1 of Trileptium ribeirensis. NCBI lineage: Eukaryota > Metazoa > Nematoda > Enoplea > Enoplida > Thoracostomopsidae > Trileptium > Trileptium ribeirensis. The sequence continues at coordinate 11,167 of JASANE010008337.1, read as the reverse complement.
CTTAATATTAACATACGTACGTTACCTTTAGCATTAAATTACACAAGGGTTCACTACAACTGCAAACACTTTCCTGTTAGTTTTCCTTTGGGCTTCGTGAACTCTCCATAAAAATATGGTTGTAAAAGCCTCGTAGAGATGTGCTCAATTGCCTATTGAACATTAGGACCAGAGAATTAAACGGATCACAAAACTTCACCATCACCCGCATGACCTGCGACACCTTTGTCTCGTGACCTGCAATGTGTAATTATAATAAAAGGTCCGGCTTAATGTACGTACGTATGTTACCTTTAGAATCAATTTACACAAAGATTCACTATAACTGCAAGCACTTTCCTGTCAACTTTAATTTGTGCTTCACGAACCTTCATTAAAAATATTAGTTTTGATTTCTGAGGAACACCTGCTCTAGGTTCCACTAAATATATTACCGGAAACGAAACCTAATTCATATCATTCTTTAACGAAACAGACGGGTCAAGCGGGTTACCTCTTTGACCCATTGTCCGCACAACAACTCGAGCTGACGAGCGTAAAACTGGATCTGTGAGACCCGATGCGTCTCTATACCTGAAGACGATCGTACATACTGAAACTTAGTCACTTCCGCTCCTGAATTAAGGCTGTAAAAATAATAAATTTAAATTCAAACAGAACCAAAGCTGTATAAAATCGATTTTAATAAACCTTCAGAATTTTGAAAAATAAATGAAACACAAGTGTTTTACCTGTTTTGTTTAATTTTGATTTTGCATGAAAATCCAAAGCTAATATACTTAAATTTTGATATACCTAATGTGAAATATATTTAAACCATGGCAGCATCATTTGTTGAGAAGATTACTTTGAATTGTCATCGTTAGAATTAATGTTTGCAGTGATTTAGGTATAAGGTCTCAACTGCAACAAAGTAGAATTGTTACACATTGGCACATAGTTCAGTATATTTGATTTCTGTTGCTTGTATATATCACTAGCCTATATCGTTACATGTTCGCATACCATCTTAGATTCTGCAGTAGGGTTGTTTTTGCAACACTAGCCAGTTATTTACAGTGTCTGAATTAGTCGAACAAAATATTGAAACCAAAATATCTGTGCTAATGCGTAAATATGATATCAGTGATCCAAAACAATCGTTTAATAAAAGACTCTAAGTTCTCTAACCTTTACACTGTATTTTTTCAGAGCCTTTTCGTCTATTTGGAAGGCAGCTAAGCGTTTTCGCGGGCCGAAACAGCGTTATTCGCCACGTGGTGGAAGCGCGAGTGCCCTAGATACCGACGAATATTCATCGCTTGATGAAGCAGATATTAATGATAACGGTAATATATTGTCACAGCTGTCAGGCAGTGACGTTGCTTTCTACTTTTTTCAGATGTCTCACCATACTTTGTAGCATATTTTACTGATAGCACTTTAAAAGCCAATGTATTGCTAGATAAAACGATAAATGTATAACTCTAGTGAGGGTCCAATATTTAGTCGCATACGCTGAAATAGAAACGAAAATTAAAAACTGTTAAATTTAATTTTAAATTTTGTCTTAAGAACTGGGAATATGCTAAGACACAATAAACATATATCAGTTTTTACAAATACAATTAATATGTTAATAGCCAAGTGATTTGTTCGCTGAACTTAAAACCGACTTGTCAGGGGTACAGTTCCTGTCTAACGTTTCATTTTCCCAGCGTTTTCTCATAAGTTTATCATAGGCAATTTAATTGAGTTTCTGGATTTACGCTCGGAGCCCAAATAATATGAAGTTAATAGTCTTCGTCAAGAATCCCGTCTGTTTTCATAATACTTAATCTTTGCAATATAGCGTGTAATGAAGAGTTGAAAGTTGAAATTTGCGACAAATTTATTTCAGCAGGTTACTATGGGGTCCTGAATTAGTCATGAGGAAGAGACGGATTTTCACGGTCTGGCTCGTGTCTTCCTGAACCATGTTCGGCTCAGCCCTGCTCTCCCAGACATATCTTAGGTTCTGGCTCAACTTGGGTTTTCATGAACTATGTCCGAATAGACTGTTCCGATGAAAATCCAGGATCGACCCGACTCTCAGGCTCCAACTAATGGTAATTTGTGATTTTGTAATAGTAGAGAAATATAATAGTATATAATATAGAAAAACCAAAGGAACTATATATCGTTGATTTTAGACCTTTTAAGAGCAAAGCCGAGAAAGCTGTTGCCAGGTAGCTCTTATAATTATGTTTTTGATTTATAAAAGAGCTTATAATAGCCGATTGCAGATTTTCAACATACATTAGGTTCGGCTGTTATAGACAGATCTTAGCCTCTGCCTTGGATCGGCCCTGCGACATTACGGTAGGCTTGGCTGGGCAGGTTGACGAACTAAGAGCCTAGATTCTCATCTGTAGCCTAGATCCTCATCAGTACGATGAGGGACTATTGATCCACTACCGCACAATATTGCTCTGAAAAAAATCATTTTCTGATGTACTTTGTCCAGCCAAGAAAAATAGCTTGTTTGTATTGACTGGAGATTAAAAGCACGATTTTCATCTCTTGACTATTTATCGATTTACGTGTCGTAGTGTTTAAAATTGATTTTACACTCAGATATATTCTTTCCCATAATGCTGCTATTTCCAGTTCAAGATAAAATAAAGCTTCGTTTTATCATACGCACTTTTGAATATACGAGGTCTTAATTTGCCAGATATATTGTGCCTACCGACAGGAAATGATTTGCTAGTGTCCCGCTTATTTGTGGTCCAGGATTAGTTTGACTAAATCTGTGGTTTGTTCATTCTGATCCCTAAGTGCTTTCTAGTACAATACATTACAACCGCGAAAATTGCAAATTGCGCTTGTGAAACGTTCTATGCAATGTGCTCCACGCATAACTTTCCCAAAGACATAAATTTTAGGCGTTTTTAGCATATAAGCAAAGCAAATTTTCAATTCTTTAAAGCTCGCTATGAATGTTTAACATTTTTTATTTGTAACGGTCGTCTTTATGCAAAACAAAATTTCAACCTAATCACACTGTGGCCTATCTATTGTTGTGGAACGTGGGGAAAACATGATAGCGGTGTATTATATAATAATGAGATATTTAATAGCGATAAATCAATAAATAAATATATATTTGTATATATAGTGTAGAGAATATATATAATTTGATAACGAACACAATAGTAGTTAAATGAAATCCATATTGTGTCGCGCATGATCGACCGTTTCTATATTTATTACGAATCTTCCATAGATTGTAGACCGTTAGATTCTCATTACTGTTTTTCGCGTCAAATAGTTTCAATGCTGAGCTTTAGTATTTTGAATATCCGGCTGTTCGCCTACGAATATTTGTATGAGGAACGTTCCATAACTGTCTCAGTTGTCGGCATTATTGTACTTTCTAAAACAAGAAATCTAAAATATATGTTGGTAATCATTGATATAACAATTTTCCATCTCTGAAATTGGCATATCTCCTAAAAAGAATTTCGGCTACGTTTTGCTGACACCTGGTTTCCTAATCGCTCTGCTTTCAATATGTTTTAGTCCGATCCAGCTATCATTCTAAGAAAAACAGTTACAACAATTACGACAGCAACAATGTTGCAACAGAGCGGTTAGTTGACATTGATACTACTCCCGACAGGTCGCGTTGGACCAATGTTCGACGTACTGGAAATTCCGTGCGAGCAGCTGATCGTGGATCCAGCCGTGGGATACACAGTGACCGCACAAAGTAAGACATCTATATCGACTCAAATCTCAATACTAAACAATTAAAAAACTCCCATATTTTTGTTGTAGATCATGCAATAAGTTTTAAAGTTCAGTATTTATTCAATTAAAAACAATTTTCTGGAGTAACAAATTCCTTTTTGTTATTTTTTTGCAATAGGTTGTATAGCCTAAGGCTTTAAAACATTTAATCCCAAATTTCAAGTGCAATTTTTGGCCAAATAAGTTCATATATATTGTAATCTAATACCGAGATTTGTAGCAGTCAGGCACAACTATTGCTTTTGTATGCCAATCTCAATGTCGTCCTTTTATGTTTACTGGCCGTTGCAGGCCGATATATTCTGACACCTATCAAAAGTTCGGGTAAAGCCAGCTATAGCAAGTTTTTCTAATATTCTTGAGTATGTTGTTGGTTGTTGATTCATTAGTTTTACAAGCACATCGGATAGTCATTGAAATGTCGTCCTGTTATGTTTACTGGCCGTTGCAGGCTGAATCCGATATATTCTGACACCTATCAAAAGTTCGGTTAAATCCAGCTATAGCAAGTTTTTCTAATATTCTTGAGTATGTTGTTGGCTGTTGATTCATTAGTTTTACAAGCACATCGGATAGTCATTGAAATGTGGTCCTGTGATGTTTACTGGCCGTTGCAGGCTGAATCCGATATATTCTGACACCTATCAAAAGTTCGGTTAAAGCCAGCTATAGCAAGTTTTTCTAATATTCTTGAGTATGTTGTTGGCTGTTGATTCATTAGTTTTACAAGCACATGGGATAGTCATTGAAATGTCGTCCTGTTATGTTTACTGGCCGTTGCAGGCTGAATCCGATATATTCTGACACCTATCAAAAGTTCGGTTAAAGCCAGCTATAGCAAGTTTTTCTAATATTCTTGAGTATGTTGTTGGCTGTTGATTCATTAGTTTTACAAGCACATCGGATAGTCATTGAAATGTGGTCCTGTTATGTTTACTGGCCGATGCAGGCTGAATCCGATATATTCTGACACCTATCAAAAGTTCGGGTAAAGCCAGCTATAGCAAGTTTTTCTAATATTCTTGAGTATGTTGTTGGCTGTTGATTCATTAGTTTTACAAGCACATCGGATAGTCATTGAAATGTACGCTCCCGTACAATGCGTTCGTACATGTCGAAGCCATTGTTCGCGGTCGTAGAACTAAGAATGCCAATGACAGAGTTGTGAATTTTTGCACGATTCATTTTATATTGAATATTAAATATGATAAAAGAACAACCATGGTGCACGCATTAGGTTATAGATCATGCGTTTTCAAACAGAAGAGAGGAGGATAAAACAATTTCCCAGAAATTTTGTGGATGCTACCTTGAATCTACAAATTTGTGCATGTTGCTAAATTCGATGCACGCAAATAAATTTTCTTGGTGCTCGCCGTAATACACAGTATTAATAACCCAGTGAATTTGAAAATTTGCGAGTGCTAATAAATTTCACGCAATCAGTAATTCTAGAGGTGCAATTGAAGCCCAGCAATTTTAATTTTCGAGAGTCAAATTTTAAGCATTTCCTTCAGTTATAAAGTGGACCTGGACCATCTATTACTTAACTAATAATTAACGAAGATATATTACTTTGGTGATTGTGATGGCTCTAAAAGCATATTATATGTTGTTAATTTAACCAATTTTGTCACAGCCTTTAGGCTTTGACATTGGTTTCGCCATGTCTCAAACTGTGCGTTGTGTTATTGAATCCAATCTTCAAAGTCAAATAAACCGTACCTATATGCAAAGAAGTTTAGCAGACTTTGTGGTAGGATACATTTCATTACGTTTGAATTTTTATATTGCAGAACTATTTAGGTGATGCCGAAGTTTCGCATATAAGTAAAAAAATTAACAATTCAGTATTTAAATGTGTGTAAATATACGTGATAAACTGATTTGTAAAGAAAATGTTTATTCTTGTCAAATAATTGATTAACGAAATTATTGATACTGTTTTCTGGACCAAACAAAGATGTGCAACAGCCAAATAAATTGTGAAAATGCATGCAATCCGTGCCCCAGAAACAGATTTATCGATTAATGACATCGACTGATGTTAATTTTGATTCAATGATTATAGAGGTTATCTCGCTTAAGCTACGATAAAAAACATTAAAAGCTATTTCAATCCAGTTTTAAACATTTAACGAATTCGTTTCAAGCCAGATAGAAAACTAGGAATCTAGGAAAGCTGCTTTAGGGTCAAAAAAAGGGACAACGGATAGATATAAAACATTAAAAGCTATTTCAATCCAGTTTTAAACATTTAACGAATTCGTTTCAAGCCAGATAGAAAACTAGGAATCTAGGAAAGCTGTTTTAGGGTCAAGAACTGGGACAACGGATAGATATAAAACATTAAAAGCTATTTCAATCCAATTTTAAACATTTAACGAATTCGTTTCAAGCCAGATAGAAAACTAGGAATCTAGGAAATCTGTTTTAGGGTCATGTACCGGGACAACGGATAGATATTTGCTTATTTTTGTTAAAACCGCTGCTTTTCTGATTTATTATTTTTCGAATATATATATCGGTTTTTGCAGTTGTGTTATGAAACGAAATTGAATTTTTTTGGAACAGAAGAGAAGCCATTTGAAAGCTGTGAATATACATGTGCTGCCTGCTCAATATTATCAATATAAATACTCTTGAACTGGCTTGGATTTGAACAGTAAAGTTTTCACTGTTTTTCAAGATTATGATACAGTTGAAAAAGCTTAAACAAATTTGGTATTGCGCATAGTTTATATCTAATTTGCAAATTGAAACATAAAGTTTGCGCAATTTTTACTAATTGAAAATTTCCTTGCTTTGTAACTACAATAAGACTGCTAATTGTGTCTTGGTAGTTGCAATCGAAAGTGATGTAATTCAGTGAAGCGCACTGGATATTCTAATAACTACTTTAACTATAATACGCTAAATCTTTGAATCTGTACTAACCACAATTGAAACGAATTCTGGAATACAAGGTTATTGCAATAAAGTAAAATGTACATTTCCTTAATATTTTAGTAGCTATAAGTCTTAGAGTATTAAAAGTTACAAGTTGAGCGATTCGTCTTTAATTTAAGTACTCAGTGTGTATTTTTCTACAACCGATACCTTTATGTTTCCCTTCACATTACAAACTATCATAATTTAGCCTTTATGCTTGGTAAGAAATTTTTAGGGGAAATTATATTATAGAAAGACTAAAGAAAATCTTAACACCAATTACTCTAACCATGCCTATATTACGCACTATAATCGAAACTATTTTTTGTAACTGAAAGTGAAAGATATAATAAAAACAAAATTGTTTAAAAGAACAAAAGTGGAAAACTTGAATTTAAAATCTTTTTCGGTTCAACACCTTGTTATTTTTCAGTTTAGTGCTGCGATGTTAACTCGTTTGGACAGCCGTCACTGTTTTGCCTTGTCTTGCTATAGGTCTGAGTGAAGTCAGATTATTTACATGTCATTGTATGTTAAGTCTTGCAAACTTTGCTTGGGTTGGCCTTTGGAGCGCTCAGATCAACATGTATTTAATATAATTGTCTAGTTAAATTCACATATTTTTCCATTTTTATGCTAACATGATTTCCACATTTCAGCAACAGTTAGGTAAGCCGATATTTAATTGCGACACAAGATGATAAATAGCTTGCCAGAAGATATGTTTATTTGGTACCTCATCTATCAAAAACCTTATATCTTTTTTTAATCTTTTAGACATCAGAATAGTGAAGCATACTCGAGAGGACTCAGGAATATCAATTATCAGGTAAATAAAGAATTTTGAAAACACCGCTTTTTACTGAATCTTAGTAATATTCATGTATTGTAATAGCTAGACAATGTTTAAAACTGATAATTATGGTTTCAAAGAAACATGTATACTAATACAGAACAACTTTGTTTCTACAAATTGGGCGCTTTATTTCCAAAAGCTATTTTGACGATTGTATGATTTGAATCCTAAAAGCTTATGACCTGTCTTATAGTTGTTTGCTGACGAAGACATTATTACTAAAGCTTTAGTGGGTTATTACTAAATAGGTGATCAAATCCGAGGCTGTTGCATTTGTCTTGTCATTGTGATTCCATGCAGCCAACGATGTGTGTTTTTACACCAGTTTAAAAATTTAGTATAAAAACAAAGTGCCTATAAATAAAACGTAAGGCTTATTCACCATCGTTTGCTATCGCCGCAGTGGCGGTCATAAGGCACGGTGGGCCGTGCTCCCCTTCCCTGCAGTCCCATGTGCCAACACGTGAATGATAAGAGAAAAGCGAAATACATGTTTATGTTCGTCAATTGTAGTTTAGCTGTACTTCACCTAGCAAGTCACATGCCGTCTCCCGTTCAAATGCTTTTGGCTACGCTTCTATATCTCTATAGTCGAAAACTTGCAATTCGACAGGTCATTACTGCAACTCCAGTTGCGCTCATGATATAGATCCTGGGAAAACGATAAGATATGTACATAACTAACGCAGAAACTGGCCGTAACTTTTCGGGGCGGAACAATATCTGTTGCCTCCGACGCTCACCCAATTTTAGAGAATAAATGAAAGCGCTCATTCTGCTCTGCGGTACATTTAAGTGCAAAACTTTCACGCTATTTTAGATTTGTATAAATATCATTGATTTTGATAAAAGATCTTGTTGCTTTTGATATTTACTGGTAGTAGTATCGTATTACGCAAACAACTGTATATGATATGATTTTTATGATATTCATCATAGCCTATAATTGTCGCGAACCAACTGTTTGCCGCATATATGTATTTGAATAACATACCGTGATAGGTTTGTGTGACAATTATCGAGGCTCGTCAGTTAGCTGGCCTTAATATCGACCCGGTCGTATGCGTCCAAGTTGGCGAACAGCAACGTCGCTATACAAGCGTCAAGGAATCCACAAATTGTCCGTACTATAACGAGGTAAGGCGCGGAATTCCTACTAAAATATTTAACTAAAAGTTATTAAATGTGTGTTATTACTGGCTACTAAATAATATGTAAACACATATAATCGGTATATATCCATTATTGAAACGGAGCGAGCGCAACGAGCGCAGTTTCCGTAAATAGAGTTTATCTAGGAAAAAGTTTTTTGTCCGTCTGTTCATCGCATAAATCTTCGCCAAAATTGATAAATTTCCGCAATGTTTTATTCTTCGCGTAATGAGATGTAGTTGTGCACATAGCCTCGTATTTGCGCAGCTCTCATGAGTTGCAACCTAAATTTCCACAAAACCGACAACAATTTAGAGACTTAGAAATTGCTATTTGGGGTGACCCAACATTTTAGGTTATAACTCCTGAGAGAACCATCGGACCGAAAAATGGAGATCACTGGATCCTTTCATTGAAATCATCAGCTTTGCTCTTACCATTTTTTGTCAGAACATTCATTTTTTTAATTTAAAAATACTCCAAAAAGTTAAATTTACAAAATTTTTTACAGTAAAATTTTTTGCTTGTCCGAGGACAGCGATGAAATTACAGAGTTATTTAAGCTGTTTAGCAAGCTGCTTTCATTGTTGTAACCTCACATCGGGCATGATACTAACCGCACATGAGGTATCGGAGCAAAACTTAGTAACTTTTGTCATCATAAATGGTTCAATTCTGACAAGTTTTTAATATTAAAGTACGTACGTCATTAGATTGTGTCTATAGCTTTTCGGGTTGCTGAATACAACAAAAAATAGTATTTGTGTGGCATGCATCAATGAACTTATAATTTTTCAAATTCTCAACTCTTATACGGGTGATCATTCTTCAACTTATAACTTTCTCAGTCTACGGTTTATAGATCTGAAAAGTTTTCGTCTTTTTTGGTCATTGGAGTAAAAATAAAGAGCCATAGAGTGTTGATATGTTATTAAACTGACAGTAGGATTGATAATATACTGCTTCCGGTGTATTATTGATATCATGGGCTCAAATAGCTGAATTTGGAATGGCGACATTTCAGCACATACATGATCATCGGGGGAGATGGTGGATCATACTACCTAAGGGATTGAACCCCCGAGGCGACGCGCCGATCCCCCATGCTCTAAAGCTCGGCACACCTCTACATCTACTCCTTCAAAGCACGGAAAATTTTAGCAAAAAGTCGTGGAAAAATTGACAAAAATTGGGGCCAAATTGCCAAAAATTAAAAAATTTTGATCCCCAAACAATTTTGTAAATGTGTCCCTCCCTGGCCTAGCATCTGTACGCCACCCGGCTGAACCGCCTGAGGCAGACCCCACCCCCGTCCCCATCCCTGAAGCACCAACTACCTCGTAGTGCCTTGAACCTCGTGCATATATGTTCCAACAATCAATGAAAAGCCGTTAATAACATAAATAACCAATTTTACATTTAAATTAGCGAGTTTTGTGGTAATAATCACACTACACGCTCCGTATATTTTCCAGACCTATATGAAATACAAGGCAAAACAGTGACGGCTGTCCAAACGAGTTAACATCGCAGCACTAAACTGAAAAATAACAAGGTGTTGAACCAGAAAAAGATTTTAAATTCAAGTTTTTCACTTGTTCTTAAACAATTTTGTTTTTATTATATTTTTCACTTTCAGTTACAAAAAATAGTTTCGATTATAGTGCGTAATATGGTTAGAGTAATTGGTGTTAAGATTTTCTTTAGTCTTTCTATAATATAATTTCCCCTAAAAATTTCTTACCAAGCATAAAGGCTAAATTTATGATAGTTTGTAATGTGAAGGGAAACATAAAGGTATCGGTTGTAGAAAAATACACACTGAGTACTTAAGATAAAAACAGATGTACGCTAGACTATAACTTTTAATACTCTAAGACTTATAGCTACTAAAATATTAAGGAAATGTACATTTTACTTTATCCAACATTATCTCCGAATTCGTTTCAATTGTGGTTAGTACAGATTCAAAGATTTAGCGTATTATAGTTAAAGTAGTTATTAGAATATCCAGTGCGCTTCACTGAATTACATCACTTTCAATTGAGCTACCAAGACACAATTAGCAGTCTTATTGTAGTTACAAAGCAAGGAAATTTTCAATTCATAAAATTTGCACAAACTTTATGTTTTTTTAAATTTGCAAATTAGATATAAACTATGCGCAATACCAAATTTGTTTAGTTTTTTCAACTGTATCATAATCTTGAAAAACAGTGAAAACTTTACTGTTCAAATCCAAGCCAGTTCAAGAGTATTTATATTGATAATATTGAGCAGGCAGCACATGTATATTCACAGCTTTCAAATGGCTTCTCTTCTGTTCCAAAAAAATTCAATTTCGTTTCATAACGCAACTAAAAACCGATATATATATTCGAAAAATAATAAATCAAAGCAGCGGTTTTAACAAAAATAAGCAAATATCTATCCAGTTTTAAACATTTAGCAATA
>JASANE010008336.1:0-14899 GCA_030248225.1 Trileptium ribeirensis | reverse complement strand
TTCTTCGTTCAGTTACGTATCCTACTTCATGGACTGTGTGACATAATTGGGCTATTCAGCATGCCATTTTATGAACGCGGACAAATAAATAGAGAAATTTAGGTGTACGCAAATTTCGTTTGTACACCATAGAGTTCGTGTTCGCATACAGTAAACAGTGAACACAGATTGCATAAATGTGAACGCGAATATTAGCATTATTCAGTTTATGAGTTTGACAAAAACAAACCATGGTGTACGCACCTAAGTTGGTCGCACGCGTCCGTGAAATACGGGGTGTCGGATATGACGACTTTAAATAGCTACTGCGAAGTTGGGCAGGGAATGCTCAGTTGTTAGAGCGTCTGTTTGCTTACCGAAATGCATAACGTGGGGTCGAATCCTACCGCAGCTTAAATTTTCATCCGAGTCCTCTTCAAACGCTTCGTTGTTGTATTTTGTATCTTTATGTGAATTATACATAAATTCTGTAAGAGATGTATTGAGAAATGTCGGTTACGAAATTGAATACGTAGTTAATTAAAAGTGTCTGAGCCAACTCAGATGAATAAAATATCGTGTTCTTATGTTGTACAAATTGAACCAATACTGTTGCATTTATGGTTTAACTTCAATTTTGATTAGGAAATGTTCAAGTATTATTATAAATTTTGCCATGCAGACACCCACCGCACAAGAAATGGGAACATCGATTTCGGCAAAAGTTAGTCTTAATCGGAACTTAAACGTTGCTAGAATCGGAAATTCGATTATTCACGTCCATAAGTATATCTAGTATTTTCGCTTCTTGTTATTTTTATTTCACCTTTCGTACCAATTTTGCAGGTTAATATTTTTTAAAATTTTGCCATTGTTTTCGATTCTAACACTTATAGAGGATTTAATGACTAATAAATACCAGCGATTAGCATCATTAGTAGCCTGGAGATGTGGATTGTTATCAGCAGATAATTTATCACGGCATTATGCTTCGTGCAACGCGTCGGCTTCATTAATCAGACCAACATGCTCAAGAAGATGTGATAATTTACTGTATTTAGTGAGTTTATATTCTTTTTTCTAATCAGTGGTTTCCATTCCGTCTCCATATTCTTTTAGATATGTTATAATTATATGCTATATAAATGGCGTGTGCATTCAGTATATTGCTGTTTACCATTTAGTATGCAGTAGAAAATATTATCTTCTATTGACATGTTGCCTAAACCAGCTATACATTATCTTAAATGCCTGAAATGCCTTAAATGCCTAAATGCCTTAAATTGACATGTTGCCTAAACCAGCTATATATTATCTTCAATTGACATGTTGCCTAAACCAGCTATACATTATGTCGGTGGACAAATGAATCAGTCGTTAGAGATTCTATATCTCCTCTAGCCCTTATCACAGCCGAGAGCTACAACTTTGTATTTGTGTAATTCTGTCACAGTAGCTGTTTTTAATGTATGAACCAAATTTTATGTATATAATAGGTACCCAAAAACAATGAAATCTTCAAAATTTTGACAAAATCCGAGTTTCTTGCTTGCTTCAAGGTAACTATGGTTGGGGTAATAACCTTATGGTTGGTTATTGAATTCTGAGTGTAGTTAGTAAAAAAGATTGGAACGAAACATTCTTACTAGCCGTATATATAGTGTAGTTAGTGGCGAAATTTTATAATGTCTGTTATTGGGATATTAGGGTAACTCCCTTTAACTCAGATTTGGCTGAATGGATTGAGTCGCGCGATAGCTCATTTGAAAGTTTGATATTTCAGTTTCTGACTTTTAGTTATAGTGAAAACGGATTTTAACTCATTTCCGCCCTAAAATCGCCCGAATTGGATTCTGATCGGGTCAAAAATAGTCCGACAAGACATGTTATAGATTGTATCTCGATGCACATAGCTGAACCAATTTAGGCTCATTTTGCAGAGCAAAAAGGCTCTGTAAGATAACATATGGTTCTTAGACGCGAAAATTTCAACATCTCTCGAAAAAGCGGCCCGAAATCGCCCAGGTCTCATAAATAACGACCCGAGAAATCACGTTATTTATATATATTATCTGGATAACGGATGTAGATATTTGAGTCAAACTTTGTAACAAAAATGCAAAAAATAACAAACAAATATGATTTTTCAAGCTGATTTTTTGAAGATGACACTAAATATTGTTTTCAAAGACTAAGACATTAAATATATTTTTCAAAGGTTACCAGGGATTTTTTTCTATTGCTTGTTAAGAGAGTTTATCTAACTTGTTTATATTAACTCGATATATTGTGTGTATTCTATCTATTTTCTTATCTTGTAGGTATCTAATTTTCTATCTATTATCCTTACCATATGTAGATGTGTCGTTAACTGTTGTAGTCAGATTGTATATCAAATATCCTCTGTACGGCTTTATAGTGCTTTACTACAGCGCTTTCTTAAGCCACACGATTTGGGTTGAAAGATGTTTAAAATGAGCCATCGATTGCAGGTCCTAGAATTTGTGAGTTTAAAAATGGGCTCGAGGTCCGGGAATTAGTGAAAACGATCATATCTCCATAACGGCTGAAATTAAACTCACTCTATACGGGAGATCGACCTCAATTCTTGTAAGGTGTGATTTATAAATTTAGAATGTTACTGGATGTAACCCTAAATTTACCAATCTACATCACTAAAAAAGAAAATGAACTGTTTTCAAAATTTGTCACCTTGTGTATTAGCTTCCGTCGGTTTTTGAAAAAAAATCGGGACCATAATGCGTGTATCAATTATACACTATGATATGTATAGTGGAATTAAATCAAAATGAGACATTTTTACAGTTATCCCAAAATTTGGCATGATTTGACGCTCCTACATCCCCCACATAGCAGGTAGGCACCCCAACTTTCTTACATTTGTGCGGAGAAGCCACTAAAATGTACTGAAAATCTACAGCCACTCTTAATGTACTACCATGGGTTTATTTTTGTTTATTTGTGCCTTTAACTTGTGATCAATCCGGAACCTCGAATTAGGCTTTGATCTCAGGCTACCCACCTGTTACTCGTTTTACCTCAATAGCTAATCACTACCTTTAGAAAGTTTTCAGCTAAGTGAAATACTCGAAATTGCTTTATATTGTGGTCTCAAGATCTTACAAGAATTAACCAATAAAAACGCAATTGGTAGTAGTTGTTGCAGGACACTAAGCACGGACCGTCGGACAATAACACAGCTAATTTTGTGCTAAGCAGTACTTAAAAATTATAAATAAATGCTAGTGTTCGACTGATTAGTGTTATCTCTCAAAGTATTTGAAACTGCTTAGTAGATGTGAAGAAAAGGCTGTTGAGGAATTAAAAGTAATCAAAATCAAAGGTATCAGACCGAAAATATTTTGTTTTATATCACATAAATATAACCAAGAACTGTGCTGAACTTATAGCTAGGTTTGTTAGCTAATTTTGACTACGAAATGGAAAAAATTTTATTGCAAATTTCGCTTTCAAGTTTGCAGCAGGGAATAACCGGGACCGTCCATTTAAACCGGAACCGGAACCTGGTCTTCGAAACTTTCAAACTGTAGATAATGCGGAAAATTTCAAACAAAATTTGTAAACCGGATTACGGTTCCGGTATGGTTTTTGCCCTTTGCCGGAACCGCAACTGGAACACGATTTTCGTTGGAATCAGAATTCCTGTTACTCTCTGATATGCAGATATCTAAAATACATGAAACCTAACTCCGATTCCGGATAAAATTTGCTGGAGCCGGAACTGAAATTCCTCTTATTCTCTGCCACCCACTGTTAAGCCGTATTTTGAAAACAGGGTGTTTTATGTAATCCATTATTTTGTTGTTCGCATGAAGCAATATATACACCTGGTGACAATGTCTACTGAATACAGTTGGCTTAATAGTAGCGATGGGCATGGATGATGGATGACTGGATATTATTTCATATTCGGATATTATCCGCAGCGTCGGTATAATCCGGATATCCTAACATTGCACTTGCTGATCAGTGGCAAAATTTTACTAACAGAGAAAGAGAAAATATTGAATCGAGAATACCAAAACAATAATGTTTATAGATATTGTTTCATGTCACCGTCTGGGGAGAGTTTTTTGGCGTTAATGAATTTTGAGCAGGTTTTTTTGTGTTTTTCTTAGTGCAAAAACACAGTGAAATTTCAAAAAACACCTAAATTTCAAAAAACACAAAATTTAGCAAACCTGTACTGTTTAATTAAAATGCTACAAAAAAATTTTTAAACGCTGAATGATTATAAAGAAGGAACCTTAGTCTAAAAATTCTGAAATATGAAATAATTAGTGCTAAATATAACTGATTGGTACATTGTATAAATATATAATGCATGCATTAATAAAAAATTGCTAGTAGTCGGTTAATTATTATTTCTTGACCTTACCTGTAACGCTCAAACAGGGTATTTGGGTATTTGCGGATTAATTAAAAAAACACAAGTGAATTTCAGAAACACACCTAAATTTAAAAAACACACATTTTAGCACAGCATAAATTTTGAAAAACCCCCTGATCTTGAGTGACTGAATAAGTGAAACTAGCAAAGCGAAGAATTCTTACTAGCCGTAACACTAATGAAATTTGACATTGTCCGTTACAGGTTTTTAAGGTAACACGTACGACTCAACTTTGGGTGGTTATATATAGTTTGAAAGCTTCAAATTTCTATTTGCACTCTTTCGTTAGGCGCTATCCGATTCCAACATATCCCCGAAAAATCGGGACAACTGGACTTGAGTCGGGGCCCAAAAAATCACGTCACCTGTTAGAACTCAACGATCGGTGTAGATATCTGAGTGAAATTCGGCTCATTTTGTAGAGCGAATAAGACTCTAAAGGACTATATATAATGTTTTGTTACGAGGTTCTCTAAGGATGTAGGATTTGGATCAACACGGGTTCTAAAATGGGTTCATGAGACCTAATAGTTGTGTAAACGCTCGACTTATATGGGTATTTTCCGTCTTATGTTACAGAGTAATTATTTATCCTCTGTGTATTTGTACATTGAAAGCACAATAATCGGTTATATATCTTCTCAGCAACTCATGCAACATGACTGATATTCGGTGGTCTAATATGAGCTGTGTACACCTCACAGAATTACATGTTCAAGGCTCATAATATATACACCATTTTGGCGATAAGAGGAGTTGCTAATTATTTATATTGGCTTTAGGCGGTCATTTTATTTTATACTATATTTGCCTTAGGTCAAGGAGACGAAGACACTTCAGTTGATCGTCTCGGACCACTGATCGTTGGGAAACTCTAAATACTTCATGTCCAAAATTATGTAGTTTGTGAGTCTGATATACAGTTTTTAAGTTTAAATAAAACTTTGAAATTTTATTGTATGTTTGTCCATTCATACCCGGATATCTGGATTATCCGATATATCAATATTTACCCCGGATGTGGTAAACCATATATCGGCCTATCTTTACTCAATATTCAATAGGATATTCGAGGATTTATGTTCGTTTTGGTAAATTCATAAAACGACATAACTTTTAATATTTGTTTTGTTTTAGTCAAGAAGTCGAAGCTTTGCTTCCATATTATTCGTTTATTTCTCGTTACAAACCAGCAGTCCCGTAGTTGTACGTACAGCCGAGTCACATATAGCTAGAGTTATGGTATTATCAGCAAGTAACAAGTTCGCTTACTACCTAGAATTACGATGACGTGTGACTAAAGGTCAGTAGAAATAGGTGCGTTGGAATCTACAATATCGTGGTTTTAAGAGGACGTTTGGACTTTGTTTTGCGACCGTATCTTCTCTGTGTATACGTTCTATTTCAGTCAACTCAGCGACGATTTTATGCTTCTGATCCGTCGAAAAGGAGCTTTTTCGGTCAGCTCATAGCTAATTTGCAGGAAGAAATGGAGAAAAACAAAGAGCTGAAGGTATGTTGCTTTCTGGTAAATCTGATGCTCTGACAAATTATTATTTATTCAGACTTGGCTCTGCATGTTTTTGTTATTACTTTTCATGTTGAAGTACTGTCATCAGATTAGATTCTTACAGATAACACATTAAATACTTGCCGTCCACGAAGCAGGTTATTGCAATCTTTGTCACTATATTTGGCAAGGATTTAAGTTAATTTTTTGAGCCCTGATAAATCATTGAAGAGCCATTCTTTGATTAAAATGATTTTTCTCAGGCGGCGTATTTTTAGCGCGGAATACGATGCATAGTATGATTATCTAGAGCCCAGTGCTAATATTTAATGCCATTTCAGATGTGCCAATGAGTTTAGGGTGGATGAACCCGATTTTCAAAAGTGTAGTGTGTCTGCGTTTGTATGGTTAGCTATTGCGTATAGAACAGCAATAATAGTCTATACATTTTTCGGTAGACTGAACGCGATAATTTTGTTATCTAAAGATCAGCACGAATATTTGATAACTATTCGGAGGTCTTCTTGTGTGTTTTGAGTCGATAAACCTTGTTTCCAAAATGCCGTTTTTTTTCATTTTCGTGGTAATGTAGCGCGGTTCGGTTATTAAGAATGGTATATATATAGGTTTGTGAACGTTGAATATGACTTGGTTATATAGAACCCAGCACGTATATTTCATGTCTTAGGGCCAGCGAACCCGATCCAGAATACAGTCTATATTCAGTTTTCTGGTTATTGCCTTTAGGGCACCTAAAAAGTTTATCTAGGTGTTTCAGTACGTTGAATGCGATGGTATAGTCACCTAGAATCGGCAATAGCTTTTATAGTTTTTTCGACAGATGTGGTGTGCCTTAACTTATAACAAACCAGCGTTATAGGGCTTCAATTCTTAGGGTGGTACTGGCCTGTCCAGAGTGCCAAAAGTGAGGTAACTTTTGGGCGAAATGTACATTGTCAGGGGTGGGGATATTTTAAAGTGGAGTGTGATTTTGTCTTAAAATGTAAAATATTAACATATTTTCATGCACGTTTACTGTCGTACAAGTATTTTCAGGCCACAAAATGACGTTTTACCATTAGAAACAGCAGCAATTATTGTCTAAAAACATTTTGCTTACATACAATAAATTTAGACGCAATAATTTTTTATTTAGTTGAACATGGGGGTTCGGGCGAGTCGAGTGGGGTGATAGTCATGGAGAAAAATGTCGCGAACATGGCGCTTTGGAAAGTAGTTGGGTCGCTCCCCCTCCACACACTGTCGATAGACCAGTGGTATATACACCAAGCCTATTACACATAATGACCGCTGTAGATGAAGCCAGGCTCATACCGTTACATCCTTCCTTGTGAGACTAGTGATTGCTTAATAATTTCAGGAAAATATGGAACGCTTGAAGAAGGAAGCGGCCAAGTTGGAAAGTTCGGATGCTATTAAAAAAGCTCGAGCTAAATATGTAAGTTGGTTCTGATTGGTATTTCCGCAAAGAATTAGCAACCTAGGCGAGAGTCGAGAATTTGATATCGTGGATGCGCCAACAGTGAAATAGTCGGGTTCATTTTTAATGCTATTCAGTAAACTGTTATTCCGAGGTCAGCTGAATTATTTTGCCGGTATGACTGAAACGGTATTAAGCATCATGCACGTTCAGATTTCCAGTTCAGAATTTGGACCTCAAACTGGAATAGAATCGGCTCGTAGTCTTAACCTATTATATGTAGTTTTGATTTCGGTTTTTCTTTTATAAGCAGCAATTTTTGAGCATTATTCGGAATTTCGGATGATTTTTGAGTCAGCTAATCAAGGAAAAGGCAAGCCAAACAAGATTCTGAAGGTTCATGTTAACGAAATGACAAGAAAATAAAAAAATTTGTCCAGATTTTGAGGTTAAAGTCTGATCATGTATTGCTTGCAGTAGAACGTGTAAAATTTTCGAGGCTTAGTATCCTTAAACTGATATCATGTATTGATGTTTAAAACAGAAGAGTTTGTGTTCTAACAGTGGCTGTGATATTATTATGCTCTTATCGTAAACAGTTAATATTTTTCGTCGCTTCCGTCGTAGCTGTAATGTGTGCTGTTATCCACGTACATACGGCTTAAATTAATAACGGCCAATACTGTTTGTTTTATTTGTCAGACAGGACATATATTCTCAGGATTGTCACAGCGAATTCGAATGATGGCGCACGCCTTAAATTATTAACAACCAAATTATGGTTTTCTTATTTGTCAGACAGGACCTTCAGTCTTTTGATTGTCACAGCGAATTCGAATTATGGCACCTTTGTTGCCTGTAACGGTCTATTTATTCATTTACGTTAAAGGATTTTAGCAACAATTAGAAGTTGAAAGCTCAGCTAGCTCCGAACAGTTGAAGAAAAAAGCTCAAACGCTGTACGAGCAAGCTCAAAAGGTAAGTTGATAAAAAACGGTAGTTTTTTGGGCGTCCTGGTTTAATTTTTTTATCTTCTGATTAATCTTCAACATACGCTATCGTTGGTTGTTGTGGCCATTTTCGACGAGTAAACGATACTTCGAATAGCACATAGTTCTATATATACATCGCGTTTTTACGCTAGTCTTAATTTTCCTCTGCTCAATGCTTTTCTGAGGTTAAATACATGACATTGTGGTATGCCAGACTAAGAATATTCCTACCGACAAATATTTAAGCTCTATTTAATTTTTGCATCGCTTTTTGAGATTATCTTCGCTTTTGTTTTCACGGTACTGATGTATATATGTATCAGTGATTTTGATCGTTTTAGCTCATCCACGATAGTCAATTGGGCAAAAAAGGAGGCGAAGTAAGCGAGCAGTTGGTAAAATCAGCTCGCGAAGCCATAGAAACTCTGGAAGCACTGGGTCATTCGACCGCTGTTAAATCTGTTGTTGAGGTGTGATTATGATTTTTTGCAATTATTTTTGGATGGTTGTTTTCTTTTGTGTTTACCGCTGTACTATATATTTGTTAATAATTATTAAAATAGTAATTCTGTTTTTATGTGGTAGAACCTAAGTCATTTATAGATGTAAAATATGATTCAAAATAATACTAGTAACTCTAAAAGCGAGAGAAAACGGAGTGGATATAGCTGTTCTGCGCTTGTTGAACATTTTGTCTCTCAACATCAAGTCCCTATGCCGCTTAAACTCCCGTGGTAGAAGTTATACACTGGCAATACTACATGACAACGCTATTTTATTTTAGTCATGTAGCAAAACTGAAGAACGCTTTATTTATTCTTTCAATAACCAAAAAGACAAAAAACTTAAAATTTATACATCACAAAATTTAGGAAAAATTATAATTTGAAGATTGATTTTTACGTAGTAGGGCTCTATGATATGCCTTATTTGATGCATACAACATATATGCTATTGTTTTTATCGTATTTAGCCCGAAAACCTATAGACACTATCGATTGACTTAAATACATTATATTGTGAAATGGCAAAATTTGATTATGTTTGGTGTCAAAATAGACCAAATTTTGATCTGATACCATCCCGTAGGATTAATAAGACATCCATTGTAGAATCAACTTGTTTAACTTGCTAAATAACCCTATTGTTCTCCCCTAACTAGCAAAAACGTGAAATTTCACTTTTTGGGATATTTTTATAAGCTTTGGCGTTTTAGCTCTAAAGCGGCAGGTCTGACAAAAATGTACTGCAGCAAAATAGTAGCTCTCGATGATAGGATTATGCCAGGGAATAACCGGAACCGAAATTTGCCGGAACCGGAACCAGCAATCGGAACCGTCCATTTAAACCGGAACCGGAACTTGGTCTTCGAAATTTATATATAGTAAAACAGATGAAGGAAGAAATCAAGGTATAATGGATTTAAAATGCATTAAAAATAACTTTTACATTAAACTTAATGTATTGCGGTGGTATTATTGCCTTTCTGAAACTTGAAAGAGACTGAGGAAGCTAATAATGTTTACTTATTGATCAAATATGTCGATTTTTCGACACCCAGAGCAAAAAATGCCTTCCACTATACACCATTGCGTATACTGCGTCAAATCGAATATGCTTACAAAGCTTGGAGCGTAAAATACACACTTTCGCTTTGTCTCCAGTCGCCTTCCTTTGCTACACATACGTTTGTTACATGTTCTTCTGTAGGAAACTTGAAATTATTGGTTTATATGATTCTAAGAGAAAATAATAGATAGAAGGTAATATTATGATCAGTGGTCAGGGACATTGTTTAGGCTAGTGCCCGTAAGTTTTGGACAAACAGTGCCCGTAAGTTAGATGATAATGATGATAACTTTCTAATCAGAATGTTATAAATGAGACACACTGTGGTGCTGCTCGCACAGTTTCAATAAATACAGTTCTTTGCCAAGAAAGCAGTTTCTAGCTGCGTTGCAGATAACGTTGGTTTACTTCAATTTAGACTGATTTACCAAGTTTACAAGCGCATTGGCGGGTTCTTGAAGCAATTTATATTAGCCAAGCATACCCTAAGTACTTCTGCGTAAGCCATACTCCGTTACCGAGTTGGACCGGTTTAATTGAAAGGTACCCACAGACTTCTGGATGTGTAAAATAGCTGCTACAAGCATCGACGTGGCTTTGATTTGTTAACAAACTCCTGCAGGTTATTATGAAAAATTCCAACTGAAATTATGTGCCCTACTTACGTTTCAAACGTCAAATTGCTTGGTTGTATTGGAGCTTGATCATTGTATAATATATATTACATATGTTTGGATCACAGATGAAGCAAAAAAGGTGGAAAATTTCAAACATACTTTTTAAACTGGAATTCCGGTTCCGGTATGGTTTTTGCCCTTTGCTAGAACCGCAACCGGAACATAATTTTCGCCGGAACCGGAATTCCGGCTACTCCCTGGATTATGCGTCTCCGTTTTTCGCTGCGCAACCTTGTCTCGAGATATAGGTCACGGAAGATAAATAGCCCGAGATATCCGGATGGCCAAATTTTCAAGAAATGTAACCTTGTCCCATTCTGACCAGGAAGACGTGGTCGGCGGATTTAGCATAAAAGGACACAAATAGTTGTGATCAAATAAAAAAATTTGTGAAGTTATGACCTCCACAGTCTGACAAAAAAGAAATTTTTGGATTTTTTTCCACTAGCAGTTATGTTATATATATGTAAACCTAAGCTGCGCCGCTTAACATCCTCATTTGTCAAAAGCATATGCAATTCCGTTGTTTACTGAACACAAATTTCATTTTTTTGTGTAAATGAACATTAACTGTGTAAATTAGTCCATTTCATACATTATAATTTGAAAATGTTCGCGAACACATTGGTGTGAAAGTCCAGGGGCCGAAATGCATTCGCTGATGGTGTTGTGGGACATAAAAATGTTGAAATTGGATAGGGCTGTTGAAATCCGAGTTCTTTACACTAGCAATTTTTTGTACACGGTGCCAAAAGAGTGCTTAGTGGCGCATCTTAAGTTTACTCTTGTTTTATTTCTGGAAACTGCGCTTTTTGTCGACCGTCGTTCCTTTTCATTCAGATAAACTGTAAAAATGTCGCCAGATCTAGACATAATTGAAGTGGAGCGAGTGAAGTATACACTTAAATCGCTTAGAAGGAAAAATCGAAAAACGATGTGTCAGTATCTTTCATAACTCATCTTCGACGTGGGCGGATTACGACAAAACGTTTGTTCGATAGCAAGAAATGACTGTGTGCCCTTTTATGGGACGATAAGATCTGCGACCCCGTCGTGTCGTGTCGTGAATTGATTACCAATTTTATGTACATTAGTTTATTGCATGTACTTATAGATGGCGTCCCTAAGTAAGTACAAGGCTTCAAAACGTACGTATACATTAACCAACACAGATAATCATGAAATGTGTTGTTCTAGACCACTACAGTTCATTATTCACGCCAGTTATGGTGTAGTCGCTCCGACCCACCACATCAAGAATGTTCGCGATTTTTGTTTTAAACCAGCGCTGGCAAATGTTTCGGTTGCCGCGATTCATTTGAGCGGCCCAGTCGCTCGCCCGATTTAATGCTGTATAATTTTTTCTTTGGAGTTCTCGGAAGCAACGGGTATACGCCAGGCAGCCTAGGATGCTTAGTGAGCTGAAAAATTTATTCGGTGAAAGCGTCGTTTGTGGAAACTGAAATGCTAAAGAAAATTTGCCTATCCGTGCGTTTCAGACTAGAGGAAATTACTGAAGCTAGTGGACGTTAGTTTGGTGTGTGAATTGAAATGGATACAGAAAAATCTAAGTTAAAGTTAGATTTATGGGACACCCTGTACACTACATCTATACTCTACACTAGTACCTGAGCACTACACATGTTGCTAAGAACATAACGCCACACATGAATAAGGACATAGTTTCAGAAATATTTGAAATGAATAGTTAAGAATGAATTATTTTACTTAAGAAATAGTTAAGCTGTGGTTAGGTTTAGTTCATCTGGCCCCAGTAACAATATGAATTTTACAAGTTGTACAACATGAAACGCAGTTTTTGACCCAATAAGTTGAATTTTGCGTCGACTTTTGTGTTATCGAACACTGATTACACTTGAAGTTAATTATTGCTATTATAGGTGTCTTTAATGAGTTTATCGTCCTCCATTGTTTTGCTGTCGTTGTTTCACGAATTGTTTAGTTATATGTACCAGTTTGTTGTTGATGTGTTATCTTTATTTACCTACTGATTGTATTTTAGGCTGCTCAAACGTTACAGCGCGAACTGGACGATATTATTCTGTATCGGGCGGTGACGTATCGAAAGCCACGTAAGTTTGCTACGTTCGAATGTGTAAAATTTCTTAGTGGCGGTTTATGGGAGATTTCGCGTCAGCAGTAGGGCTTGTGATCCACACAGTTGCCTGCGATGCGGGCTGTGACTTGTTTCGGATTGTCGCGCAACCCTCTTTATCATATTTTTTTGAACAGTGGTTTTGTGTCTTTGATTACTATTCTTATTTACATGTTGTAGTTGCTTGGGTTTCGTATGCTGTTATATATGTGAAGTGTCCTTGTCAGAGTGCTCATCTTAAGGTTTGCACGTGGCCTTGTTCCTCTCACGGAACGGATTCATGAATATTATAGGTCAATGGAAGTAATGTGTGCACCGACTACCAACAAAAAATACTGGGTATTGAGCTTCTGTTATTTTGAATGCTGCTTCATTCATTCCAAATCAAATACCAGTAAATACCCATCGAGCATGCAGTAATGCACACAGTCACCGCGAGATGCCCCAAAGCCTGACAATTGCCTAAAACGGGGGTATTGCCTGACAAAGCACGTTTCAAAGTAAAACTCCCTTTTGATTTCTTATCAAGTTGTTGGCCTGGACATCCAAGTAGTTTTGGCCATTTTTATGCATATATGAAGCTTCGGCACTAAATTAATATTTTGTAGCATAAGTGGTCACATGTGCCGCAATACTAGCATCACTAATTCCTCTTACCTCTTACGACACGAAAAGATTGTCTACCTTCAGATTAAGGCGATCAGATACACCGAGTTCGAGTATTTTATTCTAAAATGATGTGGAACGAAGAAGAAATATATCATGACTAAGCAGTCTGATAATACTGCAGGATACACGTCGATAGTACTACGATCGAAGGTCAATAAATTATGTATACTACTTATAAGTGTAGTCTTGAGTCTTGACTCATGCTTACATTTTAGTCGGTAGTTTAATTTTACTATCACAAAACGATGAAAATTAATATTTCATTGGATGCAAGACATTATTACGTTAAATTATTGCACAAAAATGATGTGAGTGCAAGTATTGTTTAACAACGTAGCCTAGTACCGAATTTACATTCACGATTCAACTCAAGGACCATATCCAACAAGGGTGTTTTAGTAACAGCGTCAAATAATGACATTGAGTACGATGTTTTTATAATTATTATTTGTAGGAAAAACCGTCACAAAAATATTATCTAACGAAGGACAGTTACATAAATTCCAGTTTTAATTTAAATGAACGTTTTGCTGTATAATTTATACTAGTTTTAGTGCAATTACGCAAACGCTCAGATCTTAGTTCGGAAGCTGTCACTTCGAAGCGAAGTGTTGATGAAAATCCGTAAGTGCCTCATTCCGCGTCCTGTTCTCTTGTGATAATGCCGTGAAATTAGTATAAAATACATGTGGTATATTCTGGTGCCTAATGCCTTAAGTAAATATGATCGCATATAGTTATTACACCTTTGCGATTTATTGTGTGCTTAACTAAAGTTATTCGTTTTTGATTTAATAGCTGAAAATTGTGTTATGCATAAAACATAATAAAACAGTTTTTAGCTGTTACATTAAAGACTTATTGCTTTATTGTGCATATAAACCGTGGTTGATGTTTGTAATCTACGAACGTCATTGTATAAAATATTGAGTATTTTATATTACACGCACATATTGATCCGACCTTTCCACTTGCCAAAAATGGGGATTTCCATGGGGTACCATGTTTATACCGTGGGGAAGGGGTGCGAAATTTTAATTTTTACGTATTTTTTGGCCAATTTCTTGCTATGTGTTCACATTTTCGGAACTGGTGGTTTTATTAGGATCGTAACTGAATTATTAAATCACGCCTGGTTCACTAACAAGTGTTTTTCTCGCTACTTATTTTTATTTTCTCGTGTCTTGAATCAATATCAAACAGGTGGCATTTTATGGAGTGTGGTGGGGGCGAACATAAAGGATTTTGGTTTGTGGGAATAGGGTCTTCTCATTTCCTATAGTGGCGAGGCCAGTTCATTAGCCTGTAAGATCGACATACGCATTTATTTTGGGCCTTGTTTTGATATGAACTCTTACATATTTTTTAATATTCTCTTCATATTGTGATGAGCACTGGTGTTTTAAAATCCAAATTAATTTGGTCGGAGATTAAAGGACATTTTCTTGAACATATCTGATTAAATCTAATTTGATTAAACTTCGGTAAAATCAAAATCGGTTTATTTTGATAT
>JASANE010008335.1:0-25819 GCA_030248225.1 Trileptium ribeirensis | reverse complement strand
TATTGCTTAAAGTGTGAATTGCGGAAGGATGTGATGTGGGGAAATTCTGGTGATTACAGATTTAGAGATCGTCCAATGGACGAAGAACAAACATATGGTATTACGTGTAAATTGAGCTTCCGCAATTCACACATTACTGTCGTTTATAGGGCTTGTATATGAGAAGTGAAAACGATAAGATACATACGAATAAAAGACGACATCAGACGGTATTGTCCGGAAAGATGTGATGTGGGGAAACTCTGTGATTACAATTTAGAGATGGTACTATGCACGAAGAACAAACAGATGGTATTACGTGTAAATTGGCTTCCGCAATTCACACTTTAATGTCGTTTATAGGGCTTGCAGATGAGAAGTGAGAACGATAGGACACATACGAATAAAAGACGACATCAGACGGTATTATCCGGAAAGATGTGATGTGGGGAAACTATGTGATTACAATTTAGAGCTGGCACTATTCACGAAGAACAAACAGGTGGTATTTCGTGTAGATTGTCTTCCGCAATTCACATTTTAATGACGCTTGTAGACTTTGGAGATAAGAAGTGAGAACCATAGTATAGATAAGAATAATTGCTACATCTGATGGTATTGTACACAAAGATTTTGATGAAGGGGAAATCTGTGATTACAACTTACCGGTATTAACATTTTAGAGCTAGTACGTTGTTACCAGTAATGTATTTAGACCATAGTATCCATAATGAAGCAAATTCAAGATCACCTAAGTGTCGGACCCAATACCCTTGTGAATTACCCTTTCCCTGCGCCAAAGACGAGCAGAAAATTTTTGTAAATACTAAAATTTTGAAGAATACATGGGGAAAATCAGAAAAATTATGAAGGATAATTGAGTTCGATGGCGAAAATTGTTGATTTCTACCCTAGCCTAGTCCCCCTACCCAGACCACCTCTATCGCCGTCTATCCTCTCCTAGGATGACAGACCTTAAATACCTATGACTTTAGACACTGATATTTGTTTCATTTTTAAACAAATATATTTGCTGTACTGTCTTTAGGATTTTTCCGGAATTGTACAACTGATTCTCGACTGGGAAGATATTCGTCTAATCCACTGGTTCTCTCCGATACGAATAAACTTTGCCGACGGTATGTGTTCTATAGTGTTATAGTTAGTGATCGCTAAGAAAAAACCACTTATACAACCTTTACATTAATTTGCGTGCATAGGCTACACACATGGAAGCGTGCAAACGTAGAAATTTTCAGTACACAAGCTACAACATGTTGATGCAATTATGACAGTATCTACAATATTATAGACACTATCGCGATCCGTGGTGCTGCAAATTGTCGACGCTAACATAATAACGTCTACAAACTTATTGAAATTATCGCAGGACTGCCTACAAAATGGAGGTACTATGGTAATAGTGCGTATAACATTGGTGGAACTGACACGATATAGCCTACAAAATGAAATTTTGCCATGCATTGTCTGAAATTGTCTGAAATTGAAAATTGGGGCTGCCTACATTTCAGCATCCACAGGCTCGATAGTATCGTATAAGTCAAATTGAGGTACCATCGTCAAGTTGGTCCCATTTTCATGTGTTGTTCTAGTACTGGTAACTACAGAGTAACATAAAACAGAATGACACTAGCAAATGTACCATAGTGAGCACGATGCCGTTTAGAGCACGAATACTTTTGCAAATACGTAAATATCTTTGACACCGTTAAATCTTTGATATACATATATGTGAATTATTGAACATATGCTTTAGGGATACAAGCTTTGTACAATCGGAGAGTTGTGAATTTCGGAGCGGAGCGAATGCTATAATACACAAATAGACCGTGAACATTGCTGTCTGATTCAGAATGTCATTTGATGAGAACGGATAAGTATGCGACATGGACAAATTCGCGCGAACGCAAATTCCATTCGTACATTTCGGATTCTATGCTCGCGTTCACAAAAATGCCGATACTAATGGCGAAAATATGAACCGGAATTTCTGCGATAATCAATTGCTGATTTTAACAAAAGAACAAAATTGGTGTACAAACCTAAAATGGACTCATGCATAAGGTGGCGGTAGAAGTACCTGGGATCATGGGTATGGATGTGGTGGTATTAAAAACATGGAGAAGTAGTTATGTTTATGTCCAACTTGGAGGGTCATAGAGCTCATGTGGGGGTAAGGGCGAAAATAGTAAAGTAAAAGCTGAAAAGTGTCGACCCTCGCTATTTCCAATGCGAAATGGCCATAATTGTTTTGGAACAGAAATATTCGTTTTAAGCTGAGATATCCAACTATAGATTACAAATTATAAATTGCCTTCAATTGCACTTAATATCAAAAGTAAAATGTACACATCGCATGTCAAATTTACTCAGAGTGCCTAAAGTAGGAAGTAAAAATAATATCTTTGTTGCAAAATTTGAGCCAAATTAAAACGACCAAACCGCAAGAAAACCGATATGGTCTATTTGCTTAAATCGTTATAACTATAAGCCGAAAGTAATTCAAATTTTAATAATCTTATTCAACATATTTTGCAGCAGTGTTATGTCGACTTATAATCAACTTATGTACAAATATACAAATTACGTGAGCATTTGTATGGTAATTAGGTTTACTAATTAGCAATATCGCACAATGACGTATCAACAGACATGATAATTCTCATTGCGCGTTGCATTTATTTTCACTGGTGTTCAAGCTACTGTCTTACAACATTTTAAATTCATTATAAATGTGCCGATGGTCAACATTTTAAATTCATTATAAATGTGCCGATGGTCAACATTTTAAATTCATTATAAATGTGCCGATGGTCAACATTTTAAATTCATTATAAATGTGCCGATGGTCAACATTTTAAATTCATTATAAATGTGCCGATGGTCAACATTTTAAATTAATTATAAATGTGCCGATGGTCAACATTTTAAATTAATTATAAATGTGCCGATGGTCAACATTTTAAATTCATTATAAATGTGCCGATGGTCAACATTTTAAATTAATTATAAATGTACCGATGGTCAACATTTTAAATTAATTATAAATGTGCCGATGGTCAACATTTTAAATTCATTATAAATGTGCCGATGGTCAACATTTTCAAAAAAATTATTTTGACTTGCTTCCATTTTACTTTATCAAGCACTTAAGATAACAGCCAGTGGCGTTGCTACTCAAAGGCAACACATCAAGATGTTCCTCGTAGAACTCAAATGATCGCGTAATATGCATGTGGTTTCATTATTTATTATCAAAATTATACAAAAGTTGACAGAAAATTATGATAAATAAAAAAATGATTAAAATTCTTTTAGTACAATAATTGTAAGTTTTTATAAGAAGAATAATGAAAACGTCGCCAAAACATATGAATATGAGTTTAAAGATGAGTCTGAATAATGTCTTATAGTACCTTATGATTTTTATAAATAATGATCTCAAATGCACACAATATTGGAAAGTTATTGAAGAGTTTTCAGCTTAGTGCGGGTAATAAGTACTTCAAGTTTACGATCGGAAGAAAGTATGGGAAAATTTTTCTAACATACAAATGGAAACGTCAACCCGCACAATAGTGACATTCGGGAACTGCAAACAGCACCATAGTTACAAACGTTCTGTCTAACGTTTCACAATTTGCATGTTACATAACCCAAAACTATCAAAAATTCAGCCAAAGTCACGCTGAAGGACATAAATTACGCGTATGTAGTAAGCAAGTCTAGTAGTCAATAATCAAGTTGTAAGAATTAACCTTAACCATTACTAAAAAACTACTTACTAGCTACCGAAGTGGTGAGCATGCCACGAACTCTAAAATTTTAGTATATCAGCTATTTTCTAACTTAGTAATATTAAATTTGGTCAAAAAACAGACATATTTTTGCAGTATTGAATCTGTCTACCGCCGTGAAAACCATAATCACTTCCGACTTGGCTCTAAAATAATAAACAGGACCTTAGTGCCATATATAAATGTCAAACTGAATTTGTCACTTGAGCCAAATACGTTTCCAAAAAGGGAAAATCCCGAATATTGTTTTCGATGGAACAAATTTATCGTACGGCTAATTACCAATTTGCTAACTAAAATTTCTAAAATTTCATCTAAAATTTATACAACAGCTATTTTCATATTTATATTTTTAATGTTCAAGATGTATACATACTATCAATGGTTACAGTACAACAACTACGACACAATGAACCGCACTACACATGCGCCATTAAATTTGGTATTTGAAAAATGAATCGATCAAATGATTATACTGCAAGGCACATATTTTTCTTTTTGGTTAAGCGTGTCACTGCGTGGATATAATATTTTTAGATATCAGTGCAATGTGGATACCTCCAGTGTTCTTCAGCAACGCAGCGAAGGCGGGCATGGGTACTGTGTTAAGAAAAAATCAAGAAATCGAGATTCAACCACAGGGCACGGTTATTTATAGGGCAAGGTATTTTTTGCTAATGCGCGACTAAAGTTAACCTGCGCCCACTTATAATCCTATTTTGTAAAACACGATGTCGAACCCATATCCATTGTTACGGAATAACCAAGAAAAGTGATTCGATTCATTGCTAGCTCTAGAAGTGGTGATTTGCAATCGGTCAATGACAGTTCTATGACGATTACAAGTTTTCAGTGGGAATCTGTCTCTGTTCACGAAGAAATCGAATGTAAAATCTGACAGAGAAAAAAGGGGCCATATACTTTGTCAGTGATTGTTCGCGGACATAACCTTTTTGATTCAAAAGCGATAATTTTAGGTTGATTTTTTCCAGAAATCCGCAATTTCTGGTTATACAATTTAAATAATTGTACGATGCACATTGGTATCGACTAAATGTAAAACAGAATCCAGAAAAAAATTTAGCAAAGAAATTTAAAATTTGTGGAAAGAAAACTATCTCCATAAATATTTTAAAAGTAGACGGTGTATTATTACGCATTTAGTGGTTTTGCTTATGTGGTGAATTATATAATGATTATCTTATCATCACAAATTCAAATAATTGATAGTCTACCCCATACCAATATTCGAACTACAGTTGCGTTCCCAACCGAAATTCATAAACGAGAATCATAATAGTTTTGAAAAGGTTTATTGAGCAGCACCAGGACCCTGAGCACAACGTATCACCTGATTCAAGTCATGCTAGCAAAATTTAAAGCATACCTGGGGCAACCATAATACCAACTAATATAATATTGTGCGACTGAGCAATAGTATCATTCTATATAATATCATCCATTTTAAAACAGAAGAAAGGTAACAAAAAATTTTCCCGAAATTTTCTGGATGCTATATAGAACCCATAAATTTAAAAACTTATGAGCATTGTGAAATCCGATACGCCAAGTAAATTTTCTGGCTGCTAATCATACAACACAGTAATTAGATTAGTTGACAAATGTCACGCACTAAGTAAATTTAAACGTGTAATTAAGACCAGATAAATTTATTTTTTCAGGGTGAAATTTTAGTTCTCCTTCAATTTGAAAATGGACCATCTATGATCAAACATGATTAGTATACAATCCTATTGATAACACAATTTACCAATAGTCGGACTTACTTAAGGTTGCATTTTGGGATTCTCATTGGCACTTCTAAACTATTTTAAACAAAATCGTTATCGGCTACCATTAGAGACAAGCCCGTTAGTCCAACTTGAAGGAAAAATTATTGTAACAGAATCTTGATTTTGTTTAAGTAATGATACCAAGAATATGGAATTTCTTGCATATTTAGTGTTCTAACACATTTTCCGATTAACTGTCTATTCTTTGCAATTAACGCTTTTCATAGTTGTTAGCTGTATCTAATGAGGTCAAAGAATGGTTATTTCCTGGACTGCGGACGACCAAGGTTTAAAATATCACAATTTATATATATTTTTTGAAAAAATATAAATGAAATAATAAATATCGATATTTCTTAATGAATCAAGCGTGTTGTTTCAATAGCTAAATATTTGGGTTTCAACAACTACTAACCAAATCGGACACTCCATTAGCCAGATTTGGGGGTTTCTTTCGAATATTTTTTAATTAGGTATGGGCAATCTAATCTATAAGCCATTCAGCTATCCCTTGTGGCGGCGTGGCCAAGTGGTTAGAGCGCCTGCTTCATAATCGTGAAGTCGGGAGTTCGAATCCAGCGGTCGCGCTAATCTCCTTGGGCAAGGGAATCAGCCACAATTGCTTCGCAGTACCTATGCGTTAAACAGGTACTAGACTTCCGTCTAGGCGGATAAGATTATGGGTCGTGTAATGGGCAATCATCACGGCCAGCCTCCACACAATGCTTCGGCATAACAACACGGATTGTCACCTAGTGCCAATCGCATCTTTATCTTTTTTTTATCCCTTTCTTACTTTTATACGTGTCTTTTGCATGCTTAAATACAAGATGGTGTAGCTAGTAAACAGCGAATAATTATTATAGTATATGTCTTATATATTTAATATAAACAAACCAACGTAGTTAACGACAATGTAGCACTTGTCATGATTTTCTGGAATGTAAATTATAACAAGCTACCCTGTCGGAAACACATACTATGTGTCAAGAACTTTTGTTTGAAAACGAAGACGTTTCTTCTTAAAAGAAGAATGTCACAACAGTCATGTTGCTATTAACAATAGGATTTATGCGCCTGGACTACATATAGTTATTTAAATATAAACTTTACGACGGTTCATGCATAATATATGGTTTTTGAAACATGTCAAATTATTTGACTTTAGCGTTTGCGAATATGCTATCTATGAAATAGCAAGAATGAATTCAGACCTGGTAAAGTTGATAATATAATTTTCGATGTCATCAATTCTCGGAATTCCAAAATGTTTTCATCTCAATTGTAGTCAACAAATCCGAGACGTTTGCTGCATGCCATTTTTGCCTGGCATGCAGACTCCAGCGGTCGGATCTGAAAATGCTTTTATGACTATAATAGATACGTGCAGTGCAGTGCAATTAAAGCTGTAATGCACACTCTGACAGAAGGTGAAATCAATGTCACAGCCTGACGGCTGTGACAAAAATAAACATGACACCGCTAACATTTTGCTAAAAAACTATAAATTTCGTATTTGAGCAGCAAGTTTACATTTTCTGGGTTAGCATAAGCACAATGAAAATTTCAAAACAGATTTTTTTACAAATTTTGGCAAATTATAGTTAAAGCGGTTGTTCGCGGACTGAAATATCTCTGGCTTATAATTCGCAAAGGCTCAGCTGGACTCTGCGTGACAAAAGCATGGTCCACCTGGACTATCGGTGACAAAAACATAGCCTAACTATGCTTTGATAAATTTTGATAGTCGAGCTGGACTATCTACGTGACATTATAGATATCTAATTTGAACGCGTGACATAATTAGGACCACCGGCACGCATCTTATCGTAAATGATGCATTATGACAAATAATATATCTGAGTGTTTTCTGAAATGTGTAGGTGTATATCAACAGTTTTTATACACAAGTATTTTGTACCAATTTCTTAGCTTTTCAGCTTACATCGCAGATAAAATATTTATTTAATTATACTTTTACTGTAGATTTAGGATTATAGCTACAAAACTATATTTTTTCAATACCAATTCATTTTTGAAACATAAGTAAGGTCGAGTAGGTGTTACATTAATGCCCAGGGACTAAGCAAGAAGCGGATTGTATATTAGCGTTAACGGGTTGTTTAACTTAACCAGAATTATAAACGTCACTAAACTTAGCTCAGAATTATAACTTGGACGTTACGTTGACATAACAAACAAACTAAGATGTAAAGACAAAAATCTCTAGCAGCAGTTTTCAAGAAACTAAAATATCATATAACCGTCTATTCGAGATATTAGTTCCTTGCAAACGTCTGTTAAAGACAAAACTGCCCACTTTTTGCACTCATTATTCTGTGAAACCGGCATAATCTGAAAATGACTTGGGAATCAGTGCTTGATTGTTTCACTTCAACACGTAATCTGTTGTTAGACGTATACCTGTGGAAATATAACATTAGTTTACATAGAATGACGAACGATTTGTGAAGAGTACGTGTTCTAAGCTAAATGCTGTCAAAAACGAAAAATTAGCACTAACTTGTTCTATGAGACAACGCCAGAATAGGTGTCAAGACATCACCAATATAGTTACAGTAGCATTACAGCTTCAACATTTACCGTATAAAAATAGCTTCAGAATACTACCAGTGATCCTTCATCTAACCTAAACAATACCAAATGTTATAAGAGAAGCTGAGTCAAACAGGACAAAACTTTGCAACAATCTGAGCACAAAGGCTAGCAATGATATTGGCATCTAGTAATATCTCCCTCTCCTAGCTGAGTGTCTAGTTTTGTTGTTGTTCTCCCAGACAATTTAACACATAACCGATAAACCTGATAATTAATTTTACTTTAATTTTAGGATTGAAATTCGTGCAGTGTGTAAAATGCATTTCCGTCTTTATCCATTCGACACTCAGCTTTGCGGTCTTGATCTTAAAACATGTAAGTTTTAATGTTTAAGAAAGGACTGTTCGTGAAATGGATAGGTTTAAAATTACATTTTGCATGGCGCATGTTAGCATCCAGAAAAATCACCCTGGATTTTGTCTTGGAATAAGTCTGATGTCGAACCAAAAATTGGGTGCTATTTACATTGTTCCGTGGAGTATTGCTTTACCTTAATTGAACTTATAATATCGCTGCGGTTTCGCGGACATCCGGCTACAGGACATTGTAACAACAAGTTTCAAATAGGGGTGTCCCTGACAAAAATGTTTTATTCACCACGTCTAAGGTCGAGACTCCCAGACATTCCTCTAAGCGCCGTCTCTGATCGGCTTTGCGACTGATACCAAATGAGGAAAAAGTAAGCATTTTCAGTCTGAAATGTATATATTAATGATTTATAAACAATTGTTATCACGGGATAGTTTGGCTGACCTAGTGTTATCATTAATAAAAGGATAACGCAGTAATGTATTGCTGGTCAACTCATTCATTGCATCATTTGGCGCAGACACTGTACAAAGCCGGCATCTGGTTGAAAGTCCAGACCAGATAAAATTTAGTTTTTTTCGCAAAAGGCTATATTCTCTGTGTTAGTCAGAAATTATAGCTAATGTCTTAAAATAAATTTCCTGAGTAACTCAAAACTAATGTTTCAACATAAACAAGATTCTTCATTTGGATTTTAGAAGGACGAATCGAATTTATCAACTAGCTAGTTGGCGTTAAGCATAATACTACTATTAAATGGATTGGATCAACCAATAACGCATGTGGGCACTTCTACAAAATATTCCTACAAAGATGGCTAAAAGATTAAACACTTTTTGATTTAAAGTTGTCGAAACCAACCGGTTGTCAGTTTTTTTCTATTTAAAACATGGCTTAATCAGGGAGATGTTGTTTTAAATTGGCAATTTACGAATAAGACTGGCCAAAATGAATAGTTTAACGACAAAAATACAGTTTAGATTCCGGCTGTAGAAGGATAGTCAGTATGGGGTTTGCTCTCAAATATTGATCTGGAAAATTTTTAGATCATACATTATGATTAATGGAACAGTTTTGTTTATTTCGCTGGTGAAATGTTAAGTAGTAACTATATTTTGCATTTCATAATAAAGGTCATTTTGACCTATTTTTTATTTTCTACTTAACATTAATTGAAGTTAAATTTCCAATGTAGTTAGGGCTTCGAGAACCGACAGGGATCCATATATAGTAAACCATTTCATGAGTACCTTCGTATGAAATTTAAAGATATACTATTTCCATAATTTGTGTATATATTTTAACTAATTCGGCTGATTTTTAACTGGAAAAAGATTAAATTAAGCCCCAAAAATGTATATTTAGATGTAATAGTGCACTGAGATATTGGAGAACATTAATGATATTTCTTGTAATAGTGCCTTGAGATATTGGACAACATTAATGATATTTCTTTACTTTAAAGTAAGGTACTGTTCGTTATTCAAGGTGCATCTGTTGCATTCTATTTAACTAAAAACGCTACTGATAGTAGCGCACCGAGTACTAACCTAATTAAAAAAAACATGATATGCTTAGAGATCAAACTGGACTGATGATGGCGATTTGAGCGAAATTATCGCCTGTCTGAAGAAGCTATGAGTTGGCACGGCATTTATTGCAATGTTTTATACAGATTTTTTGAACATTCACGACATTAACCAATGTAAATGAGCTTTGATATTATTACAGTTTTCAAATTTTAGAGCATTCATTTCTCAGCTTAGATATTACCATAGTTTAAGATTTATGCGCAGCCACAGTGCTGTTGTTTAGAAGAAAGCGTGAGGCCACTTTATTTGCATACTCCGTGGTTGTTCTTTTGTCAAAATTACAAATTGCATCGTTCGCTTTCACATTTCAACCATTGGTACTAGCATTTTAGTGAACGCGAAAGATTTCTTCACTTCGTACGGTTATATGCGTTCACCAAATGACATTGTGAATATGACAGCTGTTTTCGCGGTTGATATTTGTAACGCGGTATAAGCAAAAAACGCAATAGTGGATCGAGTTTTCCCGTATACGAGGTCAGAAAAATGCGATGCGAAATCGCAAAATAACGATCGTGAACATTATCTAAATGTTGTTATATCTTAAATCTTTGTTCGCGAATATAGGAAAAATCTTTTTGCGAGTACATTTATCGCTTTTACTGACCTGAACTGACTTGACCGAAAAAACAACCCAAGTCCACTCACCTAAAGTGGACTCACGCATAATAAATTATAAATTGTATATATGTATTTTACTGTTAGTCGGGTATCGTAACGATATGCTCGTACTTGAATGGTCGATAAAGGGTATAATGGATAGCCAAATACAGTCACAAGTCGATGGTCGAGGCTATATGGGCGACGAAATCGCAATACCCGACCGACAACAACAAAAACACAACACCACAAATGCACGCCACGAGGCTTATGTCAGTGAAACCATCGATTTTGTCTATTTTCAACTCCTAAAGGTTTTAGCGATACCTGGATATCATTCTATGCAAATGGGTTAGTACAAATATTGAATTTAGATTGTAAAACTGGTAAAATGTTGATTAGTTCATTTGATGACTCGTCGTGATGTCTGTTTGTACATCATTAACCTCATCGCGTTTCTTTCAAGTCATTCTACGCAAATGATCAATGCGGTGTTCATGTTATATTTACAATTTTGTGAAGTTTTGTACCCCACACAGTATCAGGCACACCCTCTTTAACATGGTGTCTTTTCCATAAAATTATTCTATTTGTCATATTATGGCGGTGTCTAGGCAGCCGAGTTTTCCTTGTTATTTTATTGACGGCATTGTGCATGACATCTTGTCAACGTGCATATTTTTAGATATAAAGTTTTCAAAAAACTAACAACACAATTGAACAAAACATTAGCCACAGGCAGGGTGCGTTACTATAATTCGCGAAGAATGGTAGTTAAAGGTTCATGTGACAACTTTAAGTTGAAATTCAGCAGCGAAGTGTGTGCCCATACATGCTCTTCAGGGGGCCAACCCCCTGAAGCCACCGACATTCCCCAAAAAGGAAATTCTAATTCCCCCGTTGGCACAGCCAGCATTCTTTCCTATGGCGCCGAATGCCCCGCCGATTGGCCTACCCCTTCTCGCCCGAAAGCCTAGCCCCTAGTCCCTGGACGTTGAACAAGTATGGGTATGACGTAAACCCCCTAAACTTGATTTACGGACTGGGCATGTCTATGACTGTTTATACGGCAGTGTTGCTATTACAGACACAAGGAGGAAATTATATCGTGAACGTCGCATAAATACATAAAATGTTGAATTTAGATTGTAGAACTAGTAATCTTAGTTCGATTGTGAAAATAGATGATGCTTGTCTTTATGCGGCGTTCACGTTATAATGTCCCCGCTGTTTGGAACTTTTGACCCCCTGTAGTCGCGACCCTACCGTATAGACAGTCAGGGTGACATACATACTGTAAATCAAATGCCGAGCGTGTACGACACACCCTTAGCTACTAAATTTTTTCTAGACAGTGTCGTACACACCCTTAGCTACCAATTTGGCGCGAATTAACTATAACGGACACCGTCTGTAGCGAATGCGGTTTATTAGTCAACTGTCCTGTGGAGTTTTCCCTAAATTCTCGATATTTGTATCTAGCCCATATGAACATTGCTCAAATAATTCCGAACAGTGTCAATAAAACTGCCAGAATACACGGTGTGCCTGACACTGTCGGCAAGTGGTAATACGCGTAACTAGCTACCGTTGAAAAAATTTATTAAAAACATGGGGGTGTCTAAGACACCCTGTTGTCAACAGTGTGTCTGACACTGTGTGGGGTACATAGGTTCCAAACGTTGGGGATATTATAACGTGAACGCCGCATTAACCTTTATATATCTTACTTTATTGTCATCATCTCGGTGATTCTTTGCAAATAGTTAACTATATAGAAATGTTGAATTTACATTGCAAAAGTAGTAAATCGCCTGATGAGTCGCCGTGCTGTCTGTCTTTAACCTTACGTCCCAGTAGCAAACATTAATTTGCGAATAAAAATATTGGGAATTGCAAATAAATAATTTAAAGAAGGAAGATGAAACGGGGACACAAAATCTTTAAAACAGCAGTAGGAAATTCATTTACTATCGTAATCAATTACCATACTGTAATATGGATATAGCCGGCGCTCTTTATGCATCATTTACTATAAGATGGGTGTGCCTGGGCGAAATTATTTCACACGTCCAACTCAACTAGTTCGAATGAACTACAGTTAAGCTCGACTGCTATAATAAATTTTGATAGCTTGCCTAGTCCTTTTGTGATAAACAGATAGTTTAGCTAGGCTCTGCGTATTACAAATGAGCGTCTGGCTGATCCGGCAAATGAGAAATGTGATTTAGTGTTGTGCTTAGTGTAATAGTATTTTCACAGTAATTCAAAGTTATATATTTGTTTTTCATATATGCAATTAACGTTTTAAGCAGTATGCCACCTTTGGGCCATTATTTAGGCACATGTAGTAAAACGTAATGTTCGCGGACTAAATAGTCTCTGGCTTAATAGTTATAAGGGCTGATCTAAACGCCTCGTGACAAAAGCACAGTTCGGCTCGACAGTCGATGACAAAATGCAGCGTTCACGTGTCAATGTCCCTGCTGTTTGGAAGTTTTGTCCCCCTGTATTCGCAACCCTACCGTATAGACAGTCACGGTGACACCCGTACTGTAAATCAATGGCAGATTGTGTATGACACACCCCTAGCTACTACATTTTTCTTGACAGTGTCGTACACACTCTTAGATACGAATTTGGCGCGAATTAACTATAATGACACCGTATGTAGCTAATACGGTTTATAAGTCAACTGTCCTGTGTACTTTTTTCTAAATTCTCGATATTTGTATCTAGCCCATATTAACATTGCCCAAATAATTCCAAACACTGTCAAAAAACTACCAGGAGACACGTTGTGCCTGGCGCTGTCGAAAAGTGGTAATACGCGTAACTAGCTACCTTTGAAAAAATTTATTAAAAACATAGGGTGTCTAAGACACCCTGTTGTCAACTGTGCCTTACACTGTGTGGTATACATAGGTTCCAAATGTTGGGGACATTATAACGTGAACGGCGCAAAACGCATAACCTAGCAAGGCTATATCAAAAGTTTAATAGTCGAGCTGGACTGTCTGAGTGATATAGTAGCCAGCCCATTTGAAGGTGTGGCATAATTAGGACCCTGCGCACGCATGTTATCGTAATTGATGCATTATATAAACGTAAAATGTGTTATACTTTTGATTCGTTCATTTAATGACTATGCGTTATTATCCGTTATCTTTATGCGAACCAAATATTAATATGTGAATAAAAAAATTACGAATGGCTAACAGTGTTTTTGTGAAACAATGTTTCTATTAGCCTACTGTACTACATAAAACATTCTAAACGATGCGGGGCCATTACATGTCGATTCCATAAAAGTTGCAAATTGCCTCCTATTAAAAGGTGCACAGATATAAATTAAGCTGGAACTTGCAATTTGCGTTTCCCAATTCACCACTTTTAACTTTGTATTGATTTCACTGCTTAAAACATGTAAAATAACATAATTTTATTGTGACACCAATGATTTAGAAATGAATTGACTGATGTCACTTTTTTCCATTGGATATCAATATGTGTTTGACTTTATGTACAATTATGTTTATTTCTTAGTACATTTACGATAAGATGCGTGCGCATGGTCCTAATTATGTCACGCGTTCAAATGGGCTGGCTGCTATGTCACGCAGACTGCAGCTCGACTGTTAAAATTTTGAATAGCCTAGCTAGGCTATGCGTTTGTGAGCGACTGTGGAACCGGACTGAACTTTTGACACGAGGCGTTCAGCTGAGCTCCTATAACTTAAGCCTGATACTATTTAGTCCGCGAAGATTGCGTTTTCCTAAACTTATCTAAATAATGCCCCAAAGGCAGCATACTGCGTAAATCGTCATTGTATATATTAATAACAAATATATAACCTAGAATTGGGGCGAAAATGTTATGGAACAAAATGCTATTACACTAAGCACAACACTAAATAAAATTTCTCAAATGACATTTCAACATTCCGTTTGTCACGCAGAGCCTATCTAAACTATCTGTTTTTCACATTAAGACTAGCTAGGGTATCAAAATAAATGTACCATAATAGTACAGCTGAGCTATAGTTCACTTGAACTAGATGAATTGGACGTGTGACATAATTTAG
Organism: Trileptium ribeirensis; assembly: GCA_030248225.1. Classification (NCBI taxonomy): domain Eukaryota; kingdom Metazoa; phylum Nematoda; class Enoplea; order Enoplida; family Thoracostomopsidae; genus Trileptium; species Trileptium ribeirensis. Next base: position 11,024 of record JASANE010008335.1, on the reverse strand, counting down.
CCCTGGCGCAAGCATCTTATCGTAAATGATGCATTAGTACATTTCCGTTGTGGAACAATTCTTTTTCCTTGTAAAATCAGTCGAATCAAACCATTTGCTTGTTTCACAACGTGACTCAAATTTTAAAATTTTTATAAGTTAGGGTTTTATGTTGTATGTATGTGGCATAGGTCCCTCAAGATCTGTCGGTTTTGGGACATAGATGATCTCAGCGGAGGTGGCAGGCCAGGGAGTAACCAAAAGTGTTGCTCTGTCTATCCAATTTGTCTTCACGATTTCATCAATTATGCTTTAAAAATGATAATTTTAAGCAAATTTACTCGTAATGCTAAAATTTGCTCGCGGTTTCGGTGTGGTACCGACACTCGTACGAGGATTAATTATAGTCCAGGGCCGAACTATGCGTGGAATACCTCTTGTCTTCGTATGTACCACTACGGTGAACGGCTCGAAATCATTATAATAAATCGATTACGCGTCGAAGCAAGAAATTTAAAAACACTATTAAAGCCATGGATCTGCCAAAATATCGATGTCTCTCTCCAGAATCTGATTACATGTACTAATTCGGTCTAAATATTTGCCGTGCATAGCGTTTGCTTCATTGTAAAGACTGTTTAGAAAAATCACTACCATTGTTCACAGACCTAAACCGTAAACATTTTGTTATGATTTGTAAACTTAGAATTGATAAACCAAATGTGTCAAATTTGCACACTAAAATTGCATTGAAAACATAAATAAACAAACTGTTTGCACAGCGATAGCGGGCTACAAGGGGGAAATCGAATGTTATGAAGGTTTCACAGAATAATGAGTGCAAAAAGTGGGCACTTTTGCCTTTAACAACCGTTTGCAAGAAACTAAAATCTCTAATGCACGGCTATATGATATTTTAGTTCCTTGCAAGCGGCTGCTGGAGATATTTGTCTTTAATGACTGCTTGTTTGATATTTAAATCTCTAACAGACAGCTGTAAGAGATTTTAGTCTTATACAGATACCCAATAAATACAAAAATCTCTAACAACTAGCTGTTAGAGACTAAAACCTCTTGCAGCTAGTCATTACATATTTATCTAAATTGTATTAAATATTTAAATCTACAATTGTTTACGTATCATATATTTTATGTAAGCAAAACATAGTATGTTAGAGGTGAGAAAGTCAGATTTTCAGGCTCTGATTCGGCTTTCCTGGACGATATTCAGCTCGCCTATTGATGAAAACAGGCACGTCGGTTCATGAACCCTGTGCGTATAGGCTCGGTTCCTCCATTGGTAGGCCAGGCTCGGCTCGGATTTTAGGCTGTTGTTGCTAAAAGTTTACGATTTCTTATAATAGAAAGAATACGATGCAGAATCCTCCAAGAAACCATATATAGATGCTTTTACTATCTTATGAACTGAGCTGAGACAACTTCAGCTATTACTGCTGCTGAAAGACATAGTATACAGCAGTGATTATAATTATGTATGTTGATTTAGATAAGACATTTTAAGACCTGATCCCAGCTTTTCCATACACACTTGGCACAATATTTTCGAAGCAAATTTTTTTTAGTTTTTGCCTGATTTCTGCCAATTTTGTTCAATTTTTGCCAGGTTTCCCCATTTACGCTTATACCACTCAATTTTTATTCATTTTCCCTAGCTTTTCGGCAATTTTTGCTTAATATTCCCGGACTGGAGGGGGCACCACTATCAAACAGGAGGATGGCACCAATAATAAACTAGAGGGGAACACAAATATCAAAAAGAAGGGGGCATCAATATCAAATTGGAAGGAGCACCAATATTAAACTGGAGGGGGCACAAATATCAAACTGGATGTTGGCAATAATATCAAACTGGAGTGGGACCAATATCAAGCAGGATAGGGCCAAAATCAACTTGGAGGGGGCCAATATCAAACTGGACGGGGCACCAGTTTCAAACTGGAGGGGGCAACAATATCAAACTGGAGGTTGCACCAATATCAAGCTAGAGGGGGCACCAATACCGAACTGGACGGGGCACCAATATGAATAATGAGCTTGCTGTAACAGATTTTTGTTTCTAATGGCTAGCTGTTATAAACCTTTGTCTCTTACAGCAAACTGTAACGTACAAAAATCTCTTACAGCCAACCGTCAAATATTTGAAATTCTAATGGATAGCAATTAGAGACTTTTGTATTTCATAACGGGCTGCATGAGACAAAGGTTTCTAACAGCTAGCCATTAGAGACAATAATGCGTAATGGCTTGTTGCAAAAGATTTTAGTCTCTACCAGCTAACTGCTAGAGATTTCTGTATTTATTGACTATCTATATAACACTAAAGTCTCTTACAGCTATCTGTTAGAGATTTAAATATCAAACTACCAGTCATTAAAGACAAAAATCTCTAGCATCCATTTTCAAGAAACTAAAATATCATATAGCCGTCCATTAAAAATTTTAGTTTCTTGCAAACGGCTGTTAAAGATGAAACTGCTCACTTTTTGCACTCATTATTCCGTGAAACCTGCATTATTCCAAAGCAGATGTAAATCCAAAATTTTTAAAGTGATATGTATGTTGCCGTGGTCTTTGTATTGACTTCATATATATTGTTTTCACGCTTCACGACATGTAGGTAGTATTTGGCCGCCCATTCACGTATTTTACTGTAACTGTTAGTAGCCTTAACAGAAGTTGTATATATAATGAATAGCTTGCCAATTTACAATTCAACCTTTGTCAATTTCAATCGTAAAGCAAGCGTGTGTTGATTGATCGACGGAAAAGATGAGATGACCGCCGTAAGTATAATGTAAGAGTAAACTTAAGGTGGACCGCCAACCATCCTCTTTTGACACCATGTATAAAACTTTGTTACAGAACAAAACTTGAATTTTAATAGCCGTATCGAATTTTGACAATTTTAGGTTGCATAACGCCATTAGCGAATGCAATTTGGCCTTGCACGTTAACACCATTGTGTTCGCGAACATATTCAAATTATAATATATGCGATATGAAATGGGGTATTCTGTGTTCTTTTGTACAAAAATGAAATTGGTGTTAAGTGAACAACGAAATGGCATTTGCTTTTGACAAAAGAGAATGATAAGCGGTGCAGTTTAAGTTTACTCATGCATAAACGTGTAAAACAAGTATACCTATTGCATATCAGCATGCCTACTCAATCTCCAAGTTGTTGGACTGTGACAACTTTCAGTGATAAGTTGAATTGTTTTATTGTATATATTTAATGAAGCGTATAATATACGATTGAATTTTAGGTAACAATGTATCTGCGCTTGAATTTCGAATGATGCTTCAACGACGTCTACTATCGTGTGGATTATACATTTTTATACCGTCATTCTTCTTGGTAGTTGTAAGCTATTTAACGCTATGGTTGGATCCGACAGCAATGATGCCTCGGATTGCAATGAATATTACAACGTTGCTAACGTTGCAAACATTGGCAACGAGTAAGGGAATTGTTTTACAATATATATTTTCTAACGTAATTTTAGTGTGTGTAAAATGAAATCGGGCTGATGTTTATGCTAAATTTGAAATAAAATTCAACTATTACCATTCCATGATGTTTTTTTTCAATGAAATATTTTGTGCGATCTATGAAGTGCTTAAAAAATTTTACTGATTAATTTCCTAAATCTTGTATTTATTGTTTGCTGTTGCGTCTATCTGTCTACATCGGGTACGAATGCTTTTTCGGTAAAGTTTGCTTCTTTGTCAAAACCCACAATACAGAACCGTCAACACATTCCTGTTCTGTGAAGTTAATCCCTTTCTATACCTGCAACCGACTGAGCTTTTAACGGGTTTTGTTTTAATGAAAGGATGGAGTTGTACGAACGACTAAAGTCGGCTTCTGCTAGGTACTGTTTAAATATATTCGTTACAAATGGACATTAATTATCACCATTTCTGTACTTCGTCGCTAATACAATAAACACCCGGTTTAGGGCACTTTTATGGTCGAAAGGTTTTTGTTGTAGTTTGTTCTGTATGTAGCATACATGGTCCTGTGGGAGTTTAGTACCACTGTAGATTACACACGAACTAACCAAATATTTAAACAATATTTATCAGAGATTTTTACTGTTAAATATATTTTATTCGCTTGTGCCTAAGTCCTTACTTTGTTATGCCACTTATAATAACTACACAGTTTTTTATTTCCTCCAGTATATTACAACAAATCACAAACAGTACATATTAAACACATAAACGGCTCAACAATAGTCATCTTGACTGCGCAGCTTCTGAGGCCATGATCTAACTACGCAATTGCTTAAATAACCAGAACTAGATCTTACTCCGAACTGTCACCTAGTTGATATCTCTAAGCGGTGGAAATTACATAGTGAGATTTCCAAGTTTTACTCTGGTCTCACTCACGTGAAATTTCCTCTTAAACCTAAGTGAATTTTAGTCGCTAGCGAATAAGTTTTTATGATTTTCCCCGAATTCTCAAGTATAAACAAATTCTATAATTTTATCTGAAAATCTAGAATATACACATACACATATCCGCTAATGTACGCCTAATGCCTAGGGCACCCAACCTTAACACTCAAATCCGATATATTTGAAATTATGCCCAAGACTCACATTAAACTCCTTAAATTTTGTTACTACCTTTAAAACTCTCTCAAAATTAGCTAAGTCTTAAACCTGCTCCTTCAAAACTATACAAAATTTCCAACATGTACTGTACATATATTCCAGCACATAAAAAGCTTACCTAAACACACATCTGCACATGATACTGCACTTATATACATTGTTTCGATACACAACAAATTCACAAACATATTAATGTGTGTTGACACTTCCCGGAGAGATGAATACACATGCATAAATGTTTGCATGCGACATCTATAACCGACGAGCGTAAACACAATAATTATATTGCACGGATGGAAAAGAACAAACATCTTACAACTCAATGATTTGTAGATTTTGTAACCTTCTGGTATAGGTTTAGGAATGTTGAGGTTCAAATATACTAAAACATAGAGAGAGCCCTTTCAGGAATAGCATAGGTAGGTACCCACCGTTACATGTAGCTGTTAGCTCGCGTCAACGATTATTCCGACTACACTAGGATTCCCTACATATACACTCTATGTGCCGATGCTCCTAGGTCTCAGGGGGACAGCCAGGGTCGGCGGAGAAAGTCGTCTCGGAAAGCGGGAAAGACCATCGGTCGGCAGGAGGTGCGAAGCCTCAAGAAGGAAGGTAAGGTGATGGGAGCGATAGACCAGGCCTGATATGAGGATCCGAAGCCTGAAGAGCATACAGCATGTTTTTGTAAAATGATTCATACGCTGAAGAAATGAAATTTTTCGAGCAACAATTTTTTGTTTTACTAACATACACTGTATTCACTGATGCACGTATTCAGGCCGGTATACGGCATATTTGCGAGAGAAATTTCCTAGTTTTATCCTCAAAGCTGATATGTTTTCTAACATACCGACATAAAGAATCACCAGAAACACTGCAAAAATCAGCGTAATATATAACTGCACAGTACAGTTAGATGATATAAATATTAACTAATTTAATATTTTTAACAACGTATAAATATTATATGGCTATGTTCACCTTGCATCCGATCCCATCAGATAGATCTTAAACAATTTTATCGTATCCAAGTCGAATATATTGAAATATAGTATGAAAAATACATACACACACGTTATACGGCAGACACAGATGTTTGTTCGTATCGGATGAGATCGGATACAATGTGATAACAAATCGGATCTGATCCATCCGGATCAGACGCAGGGTGAACAGGATTTTAATATAATTTAGTGTTTTTGATATGTATCGATGTATTTCAGATCTCAGCCGGTCTCTTCCACCAGTATCATATATGAAGGCAATGGACGTATGGATAATGGGCTGCAATGTGTTTGTGATAAGTGTCCTTGTGGAATTCATTGTCGTTAACTACATATTTCGAAATAAACATTCTGTCAATTTTGTCAACGTTTGGAAATCGGTAATTACTTAATGATCCGATACCTTATAGGTACCTGATACGTACAGATACCTTTATCAGACATATTCCGCTGTTGTTGCTTAGATTAAGCTAAATGCTCCGCTGGGATAGTTGAGTCAAATGTGGTTAGTTAATGGCTGGTTTACCAGTCATTGTACAACCAAAGCTTTTTATGTCATCGAAGAAATACCTTCTACGTATCAACAACAGTAGAACATCACTAGGTTGTGCGATGTAATAAATACCTACCTATATAACACCGTCGTGGCATCTAATCCATGATATAACATTCACGCAAAACGTTACCAACGTAAGTTATAACAAATAACCTGTGTTTAGACAACACTTAATTTCATTGAGCACTGAGAGTAACATGAAAATGAAACTTTGAATTTTTCAATTAATCTCTGCGTCGGGTTAAGAATATATACAATTTGCATCTTACTGGAACCGGGGCGCCATCACCATCTGAACTAGGCTCATCTATTCGTCACGATCGCCAACCGGTCGGCGTCACAGGAAACACGCCGCAATTCCGTCTACACCATGGAATGTCGCCGAAAACGGACTCCATGCCGCGCTTTACAGCTCGATCTCGCGTCTTGTATGCTCTTCCTCTCGGTCGCTGCCGATCGGCATGTCATGAAAAAGTAGTACAATATTAGGGAACCGGCAAGATTTTATGCACAGCACATGACCAAGCCAGCTGAGACGCCGCCGCTATACTGTATCGCCAACTGTGTGTATTTTTCGGCACCGTCGTCGAGTATCGTCGTTCAGAATATGATCTCTAAGCGAGACGCCAAATATACGGCTGTAGGACATCATAATCCGAAGACATTGAGTCGGCGACTGTCGCTTTTTCTCACCACTCATGTTTTGTTGGCATATGGGAGGCAAGTCATGGCGGCTGCTCGGAGGACGTTTAGCTGCGTTTACCCCGTAATGTCTCTGCGCGACCACAATCATTTATTGAGGCAGACAAAAGCTCTAAATGCCATAGCTACTCTATTGACGATCACCGACGATGTCTCACCTGTGCCGTTTACAACTGATCCGATGTATTGGAACTCATCCACCGTTTCAAGCTTTTAACCGTCCACCTGGAGTACCTGCTTGTAGCAGCAGCAGCAGTGCATCATTGGTCTTTTCGCCATTTATGTTGTGACCAACCAACTTAGCTGAAATTCTGAAATCCAGCAGCTTTGACTATACAGTATCGACCGAGCGGCTAGCAATGCTAGATCGTCGGCGCAGTCCTAATTTATTGCTGGCATTGAAACTTTCGCCGAGAACTATTTCATCCTCCGGGTAAGCAAGGCTGTTTCTGACTGCCCAATCCACGGCCTGGACTTTGAAGCTGGACCGCACACAATTTTGTACTTGCATTTGAAATATAATGTTACGACGAAAATTATATTGATAGATAAATTTTTAAACCTTCAGAAATGGTGATTTAGTGTTTATGGTAATTCCAATAAGTAATAACGAAGGGTAATCCAACCATCTGGCATAATATTCAGTAATATTAAATGCTATGCTGTGTTCATTTGGTTGGTATATGCAGCACCTGATCGGAAATCGGAATTTACATCATATATAGAAAATTTACTTGGGAAATTATATTAAACTATAGAACTGCCAAATTATAATTATAATGATTTTATTAATAATTTATTAATAATGATGATTTTATTTATTTAATAATGATTTTATTAATTGATAAATTATAATTATTTAAGTATTTATGACTGTCTCGTTTGCTAGGTTTGATAGTATTGTTTGTAGCATGTAGCTACGACAAGCTTAAGGCTAACTAAAATACATGTTATTTCTGATGAAAGCTATTTTAAAGTAGAAAATTAATCAAAATATATATAAGAAAATGAAATTGACCTAGGGAGGGCGGGGGACTGGGGGAAGGGGGTTAAATGCAATAAAATCAATGACCTGCATTTAAATTAAATGAGTTTATACTAAATAGCTGACCAGATTTGTATATCGATATTACAGGATAATAGAGGTTGTATTTTCCTTAAGATTGTAAAACCGTGCAAACGAAATGCCTATATTTTCCGCGTCAACATCCCTAAATTAAATTAAATACTGATTTTGTTCACAAATATGGCTTTATGCGGCGTTTATGTTATCAACAACCCGCATGTTAAAGTTTTGTGCCAAAATAGACTAGACCATACCATCCTATTCCTACACTATATAATGCAGTAGATGGTGTATGAGACATCATCAACGTATTGTCTTAATCCACCTATTGTTTTTTACTGACGGTGTCAAGGACACTATACTCAAACCCATAATATTGAGTGTAAGTAACAGCATGGCGTAGTTAAACCATATAAATTTTATGGTGTGGTCTACACCATGCTATTATCGACACTACACTTCCTATGCATACTATCTAAAAATACCATCAGAAACACCATGGTGTCCAAGAAACCATATAATTGATGATGAAAGAGACACTCTGGGTGGATAAAACTTTTACATGTGAGTCCTTCATAACGTAAAAGCTGCATTATTTAATCTTTCATTCATATATTTAGGTAATTTTCTTATGAGTTATGGTAATTTTCTCAAAATCTACCTATTCCAAAATGTTCAGTATTGCTAAATATTTATACTCATGTAACAAGTATATAAGAGAATACTACAGGCCACCAGCCGCTAGCAGGTTGCTTTCACTTTCAGTAGTCTTGAGTGCGGCTCCATAATCTTTGAAACTCCAGTCCAATTGATGAACAACCTGAACCATGTTAAAATATTGCTCTCAACGGTTAATCCTTTACGTACCGAATTAATTTTACACTTCGAGATCGTTGAACGTTTATCGGTCTCTATGAGGTATCGAACCCAGAACGCTGCGATGAAAGTCGCGCCTATAAGCCGTTTAGCTATCTCGGAGCTATTGCTATGATTGTCATGGCTCCTCACAAAGCGAACGAACAACAACTCACGCACAAGCGAGTATAATATTCGTGGTATTTAGTTATTGGTTGGATTAGTTGTTGGCAAACAACTGCGTGAGTAAAAGAATTAACATCCTTAAGCTAAATGTGATTGTTTCGGTTTGCCAAGGATTACCACTGCAATAACAATGTGATTTTCTACTGCGAGTGATTTGCTGGAACACTATGAGCGTCATTCACAATATTTTATATTGCAAGTGTATTCATACAGCCAAGACAAATATGACGTGCTATAGTTAATTACTAGACATGTTCTCAGTTTGATATCATAATATGAACGTTAATGTCTCTATTATGCGTGAATAAACTTAAGGTGACCCAGCTAACCATTCTATTTTGTCATTACCGAATCGAATCGCAAAGTCTTGTTACAGAAAATAAGCTTAATTTTAGTTGGTTTTTCGCTAACCGAAAATTGGCAAAATTAAACTCAAGTGCTAGAAATTAAACCTTGTGTTCGAACAAAATTTCGCATATTTCAATTTGCAGGACTTCATTTCTGAATGCTTTATCATTTAAATTTAATGATTGAGTGTTCAAATTTAATGGACAAGTGACGTCATAATCACATGGATCCTATAGTTAATCTCTCGATGTTTGTAAACAAAACTGGTTTAATTCAAAATAGATAAATTTTCGTTCTCAAAAATTTTACAAAATTTTATTTGAATTTTGGCTAACTTGAATGTGGTTAGGTGTCAATCGCGAGCGATGTGTTTCCGAACAGTTTTACGCCGAATTTCAATATATATACCAAAGCGGCCCGTAACAGAATTTATACAAGATTACAAATTACAATTATCTGGTGGGGTCACCTTAAGTTTAACTCGCTCATTAGTTTATCGGGAACGCTAAGCCCGATATAATAATAATTATTAAGATCTTCCTGGCAACAGAAAATGTCAGCAAAGAAGGATAATGATTACCATTGGGTTTACTCTACGTAAATGGAAACCACTAAAGCACATAACGTTGCTCGAAAAGAATGTAAAGATAAGATGCCAAAATAATTTATGTGAATCGACCAATGCAATTAAGTGCAGGGACTGATAGTCTATAATTTCAAATTTCACCACGCATATGAATTATAAATCACAAACACCATAATATTAGAATGTGAGGGAGCGAGTTTGTGACAAAAACTCTCCCCTCCCAACCCCACTTTTAACAACCCTCAACGAACCAGGCTAACATCGAGCGTCAAAAGAGGGCGTTACAAGGATTTGAAACCGAATAAATATGCAAAAAGTCTGAGAATAAAATTTTGCTATTTAGGGATTTTTCTCACACCACGGAATTTATCTTGATTCTATTTGGGTCTTAGCTGTTGTATCGGTATCCTTATTAACGCTTGTTCATATTATTTTGTAATTTATATGCATTTTTAATAACTCAATGGTGTACCATAATGTAAATGTAACTGTCTACTATGGTGGCACTTCACGGCGGCATTGCACCGGATCGGGCCTTTGGAATCCTTCAAAAAAATTCGGAAAATTGGGTATTTGTGAGGGGAGCGAGTTTGTGACAAAAACTCTCCCCTCCCAACCACCACGTTTAACAACTTTCGATCCACCAGGCTGAACATTGAAGCGTCAAAAGAGGGCGTTACAAGGATTTGAAACCGAGCCTTTCTAATTTGAGGTGTATATCACACTCCTATCATCATGTATTCTCAATACAATCATAAAGTATTGAGTACCCTCGCTCTGTGTCGCCACATTTACATGGTATTTGCATGAAATTTGGCCCTTGGAACCTCTGGTTTGCAATAGTTAGGGCCCTACAGGATCTTTTCCGGCAAGTGTTCCATTTCCCTGTTCATCGGCAAAAACACACCTGGGTTTATTCTCGTTGTAGTATAGTTGTGCGACATTGCAATCTCGTTATCGTTATACTGGTGGTCCTGCTGATCCGTTGTTTGTTATAATGCCGGTACTGGCGCTGTTATCATGCTGTTTTATTATTGTTTGCTTGTTTCCAAATCTATACTATTTATTTCCTGTTTGTCTGATAAGCGAAGC
>JASANE010008334.1:0-114613 GCA_030248225.1 Trileptium ribeirensis | reverse complement strand
CGCTAGGTTATAGTTCACTTAAGTTTTCTTTAAGCGTTTGGTTCCTTGGGGTTCCATTCCATCCGCTAGTTCCATTAGGTTCTCGGCATCCGCAAGTCCATTAGTTTCTTCATTAGGTCCGATAAGTTCTCTGCAGGTTCTTCTGGTTCCGCTTCACATATACAATTTTGAATGAGCCTATAGAAAGTCACTTCCCCAGGTTGTACCGCCGGCGCTAGAGCCATTGCCAAACACGCGACCCGCATTAATCGGCCCCCGAAGTCCGAACGGCGTCTCTCTAGGTTCCATTCCATTTTTTTCTCCATTTAGGTTCTTAGGTTCCATCCGATAAGCAGCCGCCAGAGATGGGTTATACGAGCCAGCGATAGGGTCATTGCTTGACACGGCTGCCCCGGCCCCCGGTCGGCCCTCCCTTTCGCCATGGATATTGGTTCCTTTGGTTCCATTAGGTTCTCGGTTCCTCCTCCCCTCTCACTCCTCTGCTCGGTATCTCGGTACTCTTCATCTCCTCGCGCTGACTTCCTATCGGGATATACAAATAAGTTGGTTGACCAACCATGATTCACAAGGTCTCGGGTCACACCCTGCGCGCCAGGGGTTGGAAGCAACAAAGCCGAGCGCCGTATAGGTTCAGTATTGCTTTGTGCTCTATTGTAGTTGTACTCTCCGTATAATCGGCCCCCGAAGTCCTGAACGGCCACCTCCCATATTTCACTCGCACATCAGGATCATTAGGTTCCTTTGGTTCCATTAGGTTCTCGGTTCCTCCTCCCCTCTCACTCCTCTGCTCAATTTGTATCTTCTCCATCTCCTCGCGCTGACTTCCTATCGGGATATACAAATAAGTTGGTTGACCAACCATGATTCACAAGGTCTCGGGTCACACCCTGCGCGCCAGGGGTTGGAAGCAACAAAGCCGAGCGCCGTATAGGTTCAGTATTGCTTTGTGCTCTATTGTAGTTGTACTCTCCGTATGCAAATGTTTCTTCTTCATGTGTTTGCTTTGGTTCTATGCCACTCCGCGACCTGATCGCTTGTGACCATTCTCGTGGTATGTCCCTACTTGTCTGCAACGAATTTACTTGATATGGGTTTAGTTCTGCTTCAATTTCCTCTGGGTATTCTTGTTCAATATCGGAATTTGGGCGGTTCCGTTCTTGCATTGTTTCATCTTCAGTGACCATCATATTAACTTGTGCCGAACGGGTGCCTAAGCCAGCTCCTGCGCGTTCTTCAAGCGTAGACATTTCATGTCGCATGACATCTAAGCGGTGTGCTAGCTCAGGATCTACTGCTTTGGTCACTGACATTACGCCGGCGTTACGGCGATCAACTCGTTCGTTATTATGTATTGGTGCCTGCGCGGGTCTATTTCGAGGCACTGCTCCTAACTGATTTGCGTTATTCCAACCGTTACTAGGCGTGCGCGGTCGAAACGGCGCGGCTTCGGCCGACAGTGGTTGGGGTGGTGCAGCATAGCGTCGATCGTATGTTGGGTTATACCCGTTGTTTCGCTGGTTATACCCATTTGCGCTGCGTCCGCGGGATCTGTTATAGTATTCGGTCTGACCACCATTGCCATACGTGTTGTAGTTTGCGGGCTCTGGGCGATAGTATCCTTGCTGCCCATAACCAGTGTATCCCCGCTGATTAGCTGTATTGTTCCAATCATCACGTCGCGAGTAGCGTGCTCCACCTCTAGGTTCAACTACTCGATAGCGAGGACGATTATTGTACTGCGGTGGCGGCCTAGCATATTCGATAGCGGGTGGTGGCGGTGCACCGTACGTGTAGTTAGGCGCTGCTCGCGTGGCTAAGCGTGTATACTCGTTTTGCAATGGATCATATATGTCCATTCGGAAATACGGGCATTCCCTAGCGAAATGCCCTAGATAGCCACATCGAAAGCATTGGTTTCCTACCGGCGTTGCTGGTGGTATCGCATTTGCGCCTATCTGCGGTGCTCCGTTATTCTGCATCATTGCGTTTAACTGGTGTTGCTCTGTGCGCTTGTCTAGTAGATCGATGAGCCGAGCGATAGTAGCATCGCTGCCGGCTGCGGTGCGCTTGTTCTCATCGAGTGCCTCACGTATTTGGTCTACTAGCTGGTTATTTTCACCTCCCTGTGTCATGTAATTAACTGTTTTAGACCGGCTGCTTTTGCGAACCGGTACTCCGATAATATCCTTTTGGGACGCTATAATGGCGTCCTCCTTGTACTTGAGCTTATCCATCATGTGTTTGAAAGATGGATAGGTTTTCCCTATAACGCCAGATTTCAATTCCTTCCTCAGTCCTTGTCGCAAGAATTCCTGTAGTAGCGCGTCACGTTGTTCGCCTTCGACCTCCGGGAATGCCTTGTCTACTAGATTCTGGAGGTCAAGCCCGTACATAGCGACGGATTCTCGTTCTCCCTGTATGCGCATGCGGAGCGTGATTAATGCGTCTTCGTCGCGCTGCGAGGAGGAATACATGAAACCCATGTTGTAACAAAGGGCTTCGTATGTTTGTTTCTGGCAGTCCGGGAAGCTTTCGTATATCTTAAGCGCTTCGCCCTTTAATACAGTCGGGAAGCAAATTAGTTTCTGTTCTAATGTCCATCCGTTTGCGTCCGTCAAGTTGTCGTAGGTGGCTAACCATGCCTCAAAGTCTTGTCCGTCAGCTCCTGAAAACTGTGGGATGTCGCCTACTTGTATGATTGGCGCCGTTGTGGTCGTCCGTTCCATTAGCTGCTGTAGGATTGCTACTAGTGGGTCTCCGGATACAGTGGGGCTGGGTCCGTTTGTACTACCAGCCGTGGTGGCCGTGCCACCTCCTACATTTGTTGTTGCTGACGTGCCGCTAATCGGCGTTCTATTTGCGCTCGCTGGCAATGACATTTTTGAATTCCGAATTATTAATATTCCCTATTTGTTCTGAGCTGTAGGGCGTCCGTGGTTCAAACCTGACCTGAATACGGATGTTAAATGTATGAATTGATATATGGGTTTACTTTATTGCGGAATTTCTACGGTAAGATAACTTCACTGTACCTGTGTGCCTAATCCTTAAGGTATGTGGCTGGTTGTGTGAACTTTTCGCTGCGCTGAAAGTTTCCCTCCGGGTGTGGGGATGATACTGCGGTTTTCTGTCGCAAACACTCTTAAGTAGTTAATTCTCGCACCAGAATCCTAAAACAGGGTTTTCGAAAAAATACCCTTTAAAACTGGTCTTGTATTCAACAAGGGTTTATTTTGCCCAGGTGGGGGCTCAAAAATCTATTGAATGACACGCGATTTATGATGTCGCTATGCCGATGGTCTTATGCTGAAAGAACCCAAGGGCCAGATCAAGGTGTTTCTTAATCACAAAATGACCGCGGGGTTACAGCAAAATATCCCTTTCGTTAGAATCGACTTCCTTTGGTTGGAGGCACGTGCACTAGAATTTACAACACGTTATTACCTTCACTGAACTCATAACAGATCCCAACATTCGATTAAAACAACATACGTACGACTCAGTATATGTTACCACACAACGAAGTAAAATAAAACAAAATGTTCATAGTACAAATTTTCTAAACCATGTACTGACCATTGTTCCAACGGTTAGCTGACAATTCTCGATCTTCACGGCGATTCAGTTCCGATTTTACCAGAGTCGAATGGGCTGCCCACGGTCTGAATAAGCTCGCAATAATCGTCCGGTACATTTCGATTGGTTCGAATTTTGACTGACGTTCGAGAACTTCGAAACGACCGACGCTTTACGGAGTTGATGTACGGATGAGCGAACCGCTATGTAGTCGAGTGGTTACGAAGGCACAATCGCAAGGAGACGATGTGGACCCGATGTCGATAATTGCCGCGAATGATAATGACGATTGTCCGCAGCGACAGGCGTCGTACAGTCCCAGTCAATACTAGTACGTGTAGTCCGATAGAAGTATATTGAGCGTCTCCAATGAGTTGACGTCGAACACCAAGTCAAACTCCAAACCAATATAATGTTAAATAACCCAACAATAAGGCCTATATTAGCCGAAATGTCAATTGGTGCCGACGCTTCGATTGACGAATATTGCGACTATATTGTTCTCTAACGACCGTATGAACAATAGTATTCTAGCACGATAATATCCAAGCAGACCTAGATCTAAAAATAACTCTGAGTCCTTTATTACAATTGGCATCCAAGCAAGATCGGTCTTCACAAGTCGGTGCACGTTTATCCTCCTCCGATAAGGGTCGGTCTTCACTCTTGCTCCAACACTCCATCTTGAACCCGCACACTCCAGGCTCAACGCCTAAATGTTGATCACTACCGGAAATAATTTACTTTGGAGGGTCCTCAAAATTTCCTTCCGCTCTCAGACGAGCAAGCTTTTGGCTCATTAGAAAATTCACGAAACACCAGCGCCAGTCCTTAGAATGCGCGGGCCCTCTTGGTTATGCCTCCGATGGAACAGAACTTTATAGCAAGTTACGTCACCTTGCAGGGTGAGTGTACCTAATGCCAACATAGCGCCCAAGAATTTTGATACCTAGTTTGTGCACGTGGGGAAATGTCATGGTCCTTCAGCGGGGTTCAAGTACCTCCAAGCGATAAAACAGCGAGCGGGGTGCGAGAGGTGCTATGCCTAGTGATTGTAAAATGCTTTTGTCTTTGGAAATTTTATTGACGCCTCACGGCGTAGCCCCCACTTTATTTATGTACTAGGACCAGTTCTGGCCCTAAGGGATCCCAGCTGCACCACGGTTTACTCTATTGTGGTGCCCGGACAACCCCGGCTTCCACGACTCCGCGGTGATCTATGCGATGACCTAAGGAAACCGCTTAGCTTAGCAGGCTGCCGGCGGGTTAACCAGGGTGTTCGGCCTGGCCCCTGTAATGGCCCACGTGTCTAATGGTATGAGGTCCCCCGAGGGAGAGTCAACCCCTAAGCCTGCTCACAGGTAATAAGGCTGACTCGCCTTTCCCTCATGTTCCACCTGGTCCCCGAAGTGGGGTTCTCGGATCCTAGTATAGCCTGAGTAAAATTCCCCATTTAGTCGTGCCTGCATGTAGAATCCTAAAGACTAGTGGGTGTACGGCCATGATCCTAATAGCGGCCCAGTTCTGGTGGCGACTCCTTACGATATTCCTAATTCTAGTCCTAACAGACTTTACCTAGTAACTCAAACAACACTAGGGCATTGAGGCGAGGGCCCCAATCCCTTGGAGGTCAAGATTCTAAATACTAGTGTAATATGTTAGGTGGCGAACTACGCAGAGCAGTGGTTGGCTATGCGGCTCTTGCGGCGGGGACACTTTTGATAGCGCACGCAACCACAGGGGTAGTGCGGGGTATAGAAGGTCGCCAGCTCGGGCCTTAAAGCAAGGTCCTGGGGGTGAATCTGTGTCAGCGAATGAGATGTATACGGTACAGGGTGGTGTTTGATTTGCTCGCGATAACGTAGGATTCATTTAGGCTCAAGGTCTCTAAAGATTTTCCGTTGAACAAGATTTCCAGAACTTTCACTGGGGGTCAGAAAATTAAGTAAGACTCCGAACTGCTTAAATAAATAAGAACACGATTCAACTCATTTACTGTTGAGTCACATTTGTGTTATTTGCACACTATAAACACTGCCCAATCGGGGCACATCGCAACTTATGCGCGACTAAACTTAAAATGACCCCGGCAACCATCCTATTTTGTATTTTTGGATAAAATTTGTTACGGAACGCTTTTTGGCGATTGGAATTCGACGTAAAGGTGTTCGCGAACACAGCCCTCACGATTGAAATCTATCCATTTTGTGTTCGCGAAAATTGATGTAAAATTACCCGAATGTTTGAGAACGAAAATTTGTCGATTTGATTGTGACGTCACTTTTGCATTAAATTTGTTCGCGAACACTGTATAATCCAAATTTAAATGATAATACATTAGGGAACAGAATTTCTGCAAACTGAAATCGCCAAAATTCTGTTCCATAATTTCTGGCACTTGATTTGATTTTGCCAATTTTCGGTTAGCGAAAAACCGAATGAAATTAAGCCTGTTTTCCGTAACAACGGTTTGCGATTCGATATCGGTAATGACAGAATAGGATGGTTGTCGGGGTCACCTTAAGTTTACTCACGCATTATTTACAACATTTATGATATAGTGAGTTTGAGTCGGGTATCCTGCAAGATACCCTGAGATAAAATTTGTAACTCTTTCCGACGCGACACTCTAGAGACTTTGACTAAGCTTTTCTCGAACTGCGGTATCCTAAAAATTTTGACTGTACTAACCCGACGAGATATCTGAAACAGCTGAGCGTCATGACAATTTTCCAGGGGCGACCTCGTGTTAATTTGGTCCAACAACCTTACAGAACTTCGACGGCGACTGGAGCGGCCAGCGAAAGACCCGACTAATTTCAACTCACTCCCAGAGGGCTCCGGGAGTCGGTGCCGACGTAGATTCTCCCCGTAGTTGCACGGTTAGAGAAACCACCTCCCACCAAAGTGTAGTACGATTTAGCCCACCGTCAGCTCCAGTCCCCGTTTTGCTCTATGCTCAACTAGTGAGCCTTCTCAAAATTTGTCACGTTCAGGTCCGCCGTCGTTTGCATCAGTATTTAACCAGAAGCAGAAGAAACAGCGAACGAATGAGGATTCGACGCTGTAGCTCGATTTCAAACAATTGGGGACAACGCGTGTCACCCAAGGATGCAAACGGCTACGTCCTTATTATCGTTCTCTTTACCACCCTTAAATTTTGGCTGAGACCTAGTTAGAGAAATTTTGGTCCTTATCATGTAAAACAGAACTATTGACACTGAATTTTCCTTAACCTAGAAATTTCATAAATTCCCCTTTGACTATATTTAACAATTTTGATCACTCCTCGGACCTGTGAACGAAAAGGCGTCCGAGGAGCGGGGAACCAGTCGAAGCACAAGCGGGCAAAATTTTAGATATGTCTGATGCAATTTACAAATTTCGGCGGGGTCCGACCTTTACGGGCGCACGGAGCATCCTTCCGACGCTCCCCGTCCGCAAAGGGCGTCCCTTGCGTGAGTCGAAAGAGAACCAAGACCAGTGCAGCGCTCCACCGTGGGTGCACGGCGAAGGACTACCCTGGCCCGACCGAAAATATGAGAAAACCTAGCAAGCGCAAAAGCGCAAAAACAAAATCTTTCTTAGTGGCGACAACCGCCAGACTTTTAAAAGCTAAGCTGCGACTGGCTCCGATCGGGGAATCGGGCAGTCTCTTTTATACTGGGTTTAAACCCCCCTTGCCTGCTCTCTTCTCTGTGTGCCCTGGCTCTCCAAAACGCGCCAAGTTTAAATTTTGAAAACGTTTACAGTTACCGCCGCAAACACATTGATAAATATATATACAAAACGAAACAAGCCGCAAATGTATGTGACAAAGCAAGGCAACCATAGCAGTCTCGTCCACACCAATAATAGCCAGCAGCCCATAGCATCGGCGACGTAAACATTACATTGGCTGGGCTCATATCGCTGTAGTCTGGCTGTGGTCAAAACACTGTAAAGTGGCCGAAGGCTGCCAAGAGGCAGCGTAAACAACAGAACTTCCCGCTGGTCGGCGCGAGGTTTTATTTTTGTTTGAATATAAAAGCGCTTTAGGCGCTGAAATCGAGTAGGAATTATTATAGTTTTTTGTTGGTATTTCAGGAACAAAGCAGAGTAGGCGGCCGGGGCGGGATCATATCCATGCCCTGGCTGGTCGCCTACTGATGAGAAACTTAGATTTAATGTAAGTCCCCTAGGAGACCCGTTAGAAGCAGATTAATGCGTGCACGATAGGAGAATTTTGGGTCCCAACTGAGTTAGGGGAATCCTGTGGAGATCCGTTGGGGCGGGTGGCCCCGGTTTTCAGTGAAATAGTTAGTATAGGATCCAATTGAGGTATAGGGCTCCAAAAATCGGGAGGTTTTGATTTGGGATGTGGTGATTTAGGGCCCGAAAGTTTGATTGTTTAAACGCTGGATTGGGGATCCCTAAGTACCTACGGGTTGGGATTAAATTGATCCGGATGAGTAATTTTGAATCCCTATAGAGTCCTGATGATAGTTTAATGTCCCCCTTTTTGTTTGAAATCTTTAAAAAACCCCGAAATTTCAATTTACTGATACCCCTTTAAAAACGACTCTTTCCATGTTAAGTAAATTTTATCCCGTACTTTATGCATTCCATTTAGCCCGTACCGCACAAAATACGTATCAGCTTCCGCCGGCGTGTCAGGATGAACTTACGGGTCCCGGACCATTGTAAAGCAAACCCAAATTGCCTTTTGTCACCGGGAACTTTGTACGACACTCCGTCCCATCCTGACACCCGGACGCAAGCACAAAGTAAGTACATTATTTTATCAACGAACAAACACATATATGTATAGTTATTGTTCACGGATGCGCACCGGAATCGACCCTGGGGCACCTATTCAACAAAATTGTTAGGTCGATTGGTGATAAAAACGTAAGGCCTCCCCCCTTGTCCCTGGCCGATTCGACTGAGCATTCGTACCATCCCCAGATACAAATCACTAGCATAGTTACACAGATTATTTGTACACAGTAATGATCCTGGGTTCGATCGGATACCTCGACAATAGAATTTTGGTTCAATTTTGGGTGCGAAATCACCCCGCGCACCACGGGCTGGTGGAGCGTGATAACACAATTATAGCACACAAGTATAGTATTTATTTTATTCAATACAATTATGAATAATGCATCAATGAACCCATGGATCACGCTCCACCGGTATCCGATCGCCCTTTACCCACAAAATCTCGTGGCCCTTCTGGCCCAATTTTGGATGTTTGACATTCGGAAAAAACTCGGGCTGTTACATTATACTACTACTACAAGGTCATAAATACCTCTGGAATTTTGGCAGTCGTCATATGTTTTTGTGGTTTTTCTAATGGTTAGAGTTTTGGAAAAACCTTGCGGTAAGCAGCAGCATTTGCACCAAATGCATTTATAAACGCGTCGTGAACATTAACTTAAACTGGTCAAACCTTGTTACAAAAGTTAACATGAATAAAAACTTATGCGTTTTACATCGTAGCATTGTTACCTTGTATATATATACATGTGCCATTTATATATATTTAACTGTTTTATACATTTAAACCTCAGCTTATACATACATACTTGTTCTTGCACATCGTTCATTGTTGTCCCATGGTTTATTGTGTCGCCATAATTTTCTAGTCAAGTTACGCAGAGATGACTGTTATTTGACACAGCACTGTACAACTCGCAATGAGCGTGTAGTGTAGCATTGTCAACACAATTCCAGATTTGAGAAGTACAAATTCCATGAAGCGAGTACAAATCCCCGCGGACATCTGCACTGCGGAAGTACAAGCATGCAAGCACAAAGCTGTGCAAATTAACCTCTATAACCGGTCGCTGTGACAGCAAGACAAATTAACGCTGGGCTATTGCTAATACTCATCCGATCCAGATTTCTGTTGAGATTTAGATTTTACGATTTCATTAAATACGACTCCTAGACTGCTGGGTTCAACGCCACTACATTGAAATATTTGCTAGTGTCAGGCACAAGATTGGTCGAAAGTGATTAGGAATATATACATATGTCCTATATATCGTAGCCACATCCTAAATGACGACATGAAACCAGTGGAACACTCCTACCACAAGACTTACACAATAACAGCAAAACCTTAAGCCAACTATTTCAACGTTATTACGATGTTAAGAATATACCGATGATATAGCATGCATATAGGGTATGGGTACACCGTCAGTCAAAATATACACGAAATACCGCCAAACACTCACAAGCTGTTTTTGTTCTTTATCAGCTAGATACTACACCTGCGGTTGTAGTAGCTCAGATTACTTACACTGTGAAAATTTTGTCACTTTTGCGGTTACCATGTTATACAAGGAAACAACGTAATTCAACTTGATTTCGGTCTAAAACTTGGAGTTGATTAGCTTTTGCGCATAGAACAGACGTATAAATGTTTTTAAATATATGTGCCTGATTTCACTCTTACCCGCATAGTGTTAAACGTTTATGACAATGTACATTGCAACGCGCTGTGCTAACTGGATTTGTTGTGCTGCGTTCGTTGTTGTTCGCTAGCTCTGTGAGGTTGGTTAAGAAACCGAGCAACTAACAGTTCTCAAATAGCATAGTGCTTAACATGCAATGCTCTCGTAAAAACGATCCAGGTTCGTCGCCGCGGCAAGTTTGCTCAACGTTGTACAAAATATATACACAATAATTCACGGGGGAAAGGGTTGTGACCCTTTTTGATTACTAGGACAATTCTTAGGTGACAGTAACCCTTACCTACAAACTGGAAGAACAGGAATATATGTGTTCAAGTTTGAATACAAGAACTAGCTGAGTCTAACCTACTTTTTGCCGAAATAACGTATAGTGTTACCTAGGGTAAACACAACAGTAATTTGATTAATCCTACTATCACCACACTCTCCCATACACAGAATTACATAACCGGACACACGAAGTTTGCAAGACAAATCTTTTAATGCAATTGGATTTAAACCATATATAATTGAAGTTATGATTATGAAATAATGAACTGCTAGAGCAGCCAAAGTAGCTCATTGACCTTTGGCTGGCTAAAAATTGAAACAGGGCATCCGTTTTGTTTCAAAGCAAGCGGTTTTCCACCACGTTTTGCTATTATCACCCTTTAATATTCAAACAATAAATACGTTTATTAGCATGCATCACCGAATTGCCATATCCTGTTAACATGCGTAAACGGTCAACGGTAACCCATAACAAATACGTACTCAGTTAGGACAGAAAAACGGCCTTACGTGTTTACAGCCTTTCCCGACGCCGGAGCTCGGTAGGACGCAGCAAAAATACCAAAGAACTGGTTCAAAAAACTCGGATGAACTAATGAGAATTTGAAATTCAAAATGTTTTGATAATAATGTACTAAAAATATACATCTATGTCAACGCTACTGTAAAATTCTAAAGTATTGCGCTGCTGCCTTGGCTCCTCATGAACTTCCGTAAAATCCGAAAATTTACGCTTGCAATTTCGGACAGAATATATATCAGCGAGTTTTTCCGTTCAACAAAAATATCTTTACCACAGGGATCAAATTATAAAAATTCCAAACGTTACAGCTTAATCAAAGCAAAAGTCAAACATAAAACCTAAACATCGACAAAAGTTTGCAATTAAAAGTATTTGTATCAGCATCCCAAATCCTTAAAACCCAATATAAAATAAAGAAAACGGCTTACAAACAATACTTAAATATATCACCCACGTCTATGTACCTTTTACAAATTGCTCAAAAACTTCATTTTATTACATCAAAAAATGAGTACTCGTGAAACAGCTTTGTTCAAGCGTTAAATTCTATGTTCCTTCCAATTACTATATTATGCGACCGATTTTTTGTATTAGGTAATTACGCTAATAAAATCAACTCTGAGAAAGGAACCAGGATGACGAAAAACAATCACTTCGCAAATCAATCGCTCCGCCCAAATTTTTGCGAAAGCATAAACAAAATCGAAAATACAAAATCCAATTATCATAAATTAGATCAAATTAAATCTTGCAATCATTCAAAATATAAATTAATTTCGTCGCTGTTACTCCTATTTTCGTACCGCAAAGATATTTTATCAATGTACTGTCTGTACCGGAGCTTTTACTGTTATCCGCCCGACACTCGGAAATGGGGTTCTTTG
The DNA here is from genome assembly GCA_030248225.1 of Trileptium ribeirensis. Classification (NCBI taxonomy): domain Eukaryota; kingdom Metazoa; phylum Nematoda; class Enoplea; order Enoplida; family Thoracostomopsidae; genus Trileptium; species Trileptium ribeirensis. The sequence goes on along the minus strand of JASANE010008334.1, from coordinate 102,890 downwards.
AAGCCTACCACGGCAATATAATAAATTATCATTGTTCGGAATGTTGTATTGAAGCAGAAAGGTATAAATCGGCTTAAACTGCAAATTATTACATTCAATCAAATCAATATATAACACGTTGGTAATACTTTGCAACTCAGAAGCTAAACGAACCGAAAGTATGCATGTTCATAATAATAATAGTACATTTATAAAAATACACGAAACTTATGAAATAAAAGAATTGTCGAGCTGATTGATGCCGTATTTTTTCACTTACAAATTTACACGACTGAGTAATCCATTTAAAACTAGTGGAATGTGAAAAAAACCGGTTAATTAATAAATATTCAGAACTCTCCTGAGACCACAATCAAGTGACACTGATAGGTTTGAGGACCGCGGTCAAGAAACAATGCAGTTCCAGTAGGCATCAGAAAATATAAAATTCAAAAAATTTTCAAACAAACTAGACACGATCATTAGCAGAAAGACAATCAAAAATATTCCTGAGTAGAAAAAATTCGTTCGGCGCTTATTTAGTTTATTTTTGCCTGCTACTATATCAAAGCAATGGAAATCCATAATCATCGCGGATAATTACCGGCGCTCTTTTCTCGCATTAAACTTCAGCCACAGCTGTGAGATACACGTCATTAAAACCCAGAGTGCTACAACTCTCAAATAAGAATCTAAGGCCTAACATATCGCTCATTTCTCTCTTGCGACATCCTTGTAATCAGAAGTTCCGTAATATTAAAGTACTCTATACGATAGGACGATCGCATGTTGGCTGCTGTTGCTTCCCTGCTCGATAGCTCGAAAAGCGACAATCATTTCTTACGCTGGAATAAACTTGAGATGACCCACCAACAATGCTAATTTAAAATTTCACTTGAAATTCTGCATAAAACTAGGTCGCGAAGACATTGCTCTATTATTGAAATCAAACTATTTTGCATTCGCGAAAATTATCGAATTTAAATTAAGAGAATTTTGTTCGTAAGCACGAAGACAAAGCAAATTAATATGATCGTTTTGTTGATGTCAGTGTCACATTTAATTTGTATACGAACACTAACTATCCCAAATACAGAGTTGATAAGTATTACGAAAAGTTTTTCCGCACATTGAAAATCGCTTAAATTATGTCCGAACATATGTTAACGTACAGGTTCAGGTGCTTGGATTTTAATTTAGTCACTAAATTCTGGGTTTAGCGGAACAATGAAAAAACGCAATTCAGTTTTTCCGCAACAACGGTTTAAGGTAAGATATCGGTTGTCACGAAATATGATGTTTGGCGGCGTTCCTTGAATTTCACTCGCGCATCACCTGCATACAAATATGTACATACATCATTACTTTAACACAAAAACAAAACTTGAAATTATAGATAAGCAACATTTCGCAAATATATTTAATATGTTATCATTATCAGTAATTTTTATTATAAACTGAATGTCCACTCACTAATTTCTGCCTACGTTAAAGTCTGCTCACTGAAAATTCTACAACTATAATTAAGCCTAATCATTTTAAAGTAAAACACTTCAGGCATTAATTAGATAATAAAAATCCATGTCCCAGATAACTAAGTTTTGTGTTTATAAAGAATAATCTTGGTTTGCATTGTTAACATGGTGCAACAATTCTCCGTTTGATTTTCAAAAACTACACATTCTTCTGTAAAGTGAAAAACTTATAATTTACATAAATACCGATTTCGAGTGTACAATATTGTTTTACTACTCACTGAACACCACAATCAATGTAGCTATCTTTACTATAATCAGTTTCGATTTTTCAGCTGATTCGCCAGCCAGTCGAGTCCTTCGTAAAGACCGTCGCCAGATGTTGCGCAAGTGGCTTGAATGTACCTGAAATATAAAAATAAAATACTAGTAAGTGACTTGCATAGCAAGGAGAAACGGAGCAAGTGTGGCTACTGTGATCTTAGTAACCACTTCATCGTTCCAAATTCAGCTTTCTGAGTCTCGTTAGAGTCCCAAGATAGCAATAAATATACAAAGGCAATACTTTAATGCCAACCTTACGGCCATTTTAATCACTATATCAAATCTGAAACGTTTTTCTTCCCCAATGACCAAAAAGACGAAAACATTAGAAATTTATAAATCACATTTTTAAGAAAAATTAATATTTGAACAATGATTTTTACATTGTATGGCTCCGAGGTTTGTCTTATTTGGATCATACCATCCAAATACAATAGCTTTTATCGTATTCAGAAACCCCGAAACCCGAAAGACACATTCTACTAGTGAGAATATTTTTTATATTGTAAAACAGCAAAATATATTTTATATTGACGTAGTAGCAAAATTTATTTTTGGCGCCGAAATTCATCATATTTTGTTCCGCCAGCGTACCACGGGGTTAATTGCTCACCCAATTTGGGGGCAAAGCAGTGAAACCAACGTGTTTAATCTGCAACGAAACTTAAGATGACCCCATCGACCATAATATTTTGTTTTTTGTAAAAAAAATTAGGTTACCGATGATGGCCTTAGGAGCTATCCGAAATACCATACCCAAGGAATTTCAATCTTAAATCTCCTAATTTACTGCATTCTAAAATCAAGTGTTTTGCAGTCTCAAAATCTTTACCACACCATCTACACTTATATTATCTTCAGTCTTCAAATGTTTCATAAAATTGTCGTGCCCAGTAAGAAACTGCACGGTGATTCTCATTCTGTCTTTATTCAATTTCCATAGAAACATGGATTTCCTTTTATCAATTCCTTTGAAGAAACATCTAGTCTGCAAGCAGTTGTTTCCATCACGCCACTTTGACGGATAGTCCCTATATGAACATTCTTTTAAGAAAGTCTTAACTATTGTGTTACTTATAGGAATACAAGATTCGGGACTCACAAGCGCAGTGTCCGATCCCTTCTTAGCCAGCCTATGAGACACTTCATTCCCAAACAACCCAGAATGTCCTTTATCCAACCTAGTTTCAAGCTACACCTCTTACCAACCCTATTAAGTCGCTTTATGCATTCTAGCATGCACCAAGATCTGATTCGGGAATTATCTATTGCCTTAAGTGCAGCTTGACTATTGCTAAATATAGCGATACTTCAGTTTATAAATTTGTTTTCTTCTAGAATTTCTGCGCATACCAGTAACCGTCTGCCTGAAAAACAGTTGCACGTCGACCAAGTGGGATGAATAGTGATACTTTATTTGGAATAAAGACACTCCCAGCACAACTACTTTCATTGCCCCAGTTGATCGCCGATCCATCCGTGCAACATACTATTTCACTACTTTCCATAGAATCTACGCTAAAGTCCGCATAAAACCAGAATTCGTTATTCTTTGATGCTACAACACTATCTGAACGCGTGCTCAGAAGGGCCATATTTGACAGCTTCCTCCGCTATCGTCGGTTGCCCACGTCCTTTCATTACGTAATCACTCCAGAGACTCATACCTTTGAGTCTGTGGTTTTCCTTCAGCGCCAATTCTTTAGCCAGTACATCAATGATACGATATTCACACACCGCTTGCATTCCATCGAGCGTAATCGTTCTAAAAGCACCCGTAGTCATGCAACAGGCTAATCTTTGAACCTTTTTAAGAAAGCCGGTATATGACACCAGATTTAATCTGTGCGGCCAGCACACCACGCCATACATCAGTCACGGCATAACCACAGACTTAGACAAAAAATTTATTATTCCTGGTTTCAGCCCCCAACTACAGCCTGCAAATCTTTTAAGTGAGAACAGAAGCCTAATGGCTTTACTACACTTTTCCATCAAGTTTGGATTCCAGCATAATTTGCTGTCTAATATTATGCATGAGTAAACTTAAGCTGCGCCTTTTACCATCCTCTTTTGACAAAAGTGATTGCCATTCAGATGTACACTGAACACAAATTTCATTTTTGCGTTAAAGAACAGAAATTAGTCCGTTTCATATTCCATACATTATAATTTGGAAATGTTCGCGAACACACTGGTGTTAAAGTACAGGGACCGAATTGCATTCGCTAATGGCGTTATGGAACAGAAAAATGTCGAAATTGGATACGGCTGTTGAAATTCGAGTTTTGTTCGCTAACAACGTTTTGTATATGGTGTCAAAAGAGGATGGTTGGGGGCGCATCTTAAGTTTACTCTTGCATTAGACTCAAATATTTAATTTCGTTTGAAATCGGTACAGATGTACCACCAATCATCAACCGCCTAAAACCATTTATACTCCTTTTCCTTGTGAAAATGAAGCTATTAGTTTTTGCTGCGTTCACAGCTATTCCTCTACTCTCACACCAATGAAATATCCTATTTACGGTACAGTACTCGCCGGAAATCCGTGTCACATTTCGAACGAACGAACGAACATAAATCAAACAAAATTTATTTATTCTCGAACATTTTTCGAACAAAATTTTGAATTTATCGAGCGCACAGCACTGATTTCTGGCAAGTACTTTATTCTGGAAAGTATTACAAACAGCTTGTAGAGAGGTTGAAGACCCCATTACTGCCAAATCGTCAGAGTATCCCCACACATATAACCCTGTTACTGTTGATGATTTGCAGTTCATCAACCACCAAGCTCCACAGCATAGATAGCACGACTCTTTGGGAAAATCATCTGGAAGCTTTTACAACGCATCTAGCCACCCCTCAGCTGCTATACTGCTCGTTGAAAGCAATTCTGATAGCCAATACTTGACATACATTGCAATGGGCGGGTTCTCTAGACTGTCAAGGATAAAAGAAACCCTAGTACTGTCGAAGGCACCAGATATATCCAGAAACACTGCAACTGAATATTTGCCAAAGTTTATTTGACTTTCAATCCAAAACGCCGTAAACTGAAGAGCCGAAATGGTACTTCTGCCTGGTCTGTAGGCATGCTGATTTTCACGTAGGGGAACCCCTTTAAAACCTCACCGCTTATATAACTGTTTACAATCTTTTCCAATGCTTTCAACAAAAACGTCGAGAGGCTTATCGGCGATACGACTTAGAGTCAGTATAGTCGTCTTTGCCTGGTTTCGGAATAAAAATAATTTTGCTTTATCTCCAAGACTGAGGCATACGGCATAGTCGGAGACACAATCTATAAATAGTTACCAAAATATCCACTGTCTGCTCAATGCAAATCTGCAACAGAATCGGATAAATCATATCCGAACCCGGTGCTTTATAAGCACCAAAGCTTCTTATTGATTCAGTCACCTTCTTCTGTTTAATCATATCTGTTAAATCCTCGTCGAGTCGACTGGTTCTAAAAGGCCTATTCCTATCAACAAAATTAACCCCATCATCAGCCTCACACCCTGGTACGTGAGTACACATCATTACTTCCACAACCTCTTCATCGCTATCAACAAAACGTCCATTTCCGTCTCCGATCCTCCCCGACACATTCTGATTATTCTTTTCCATAATCTTGTTTATTCTGTTACTTTCCGGAACAGAATAAATCGATTCACAGAATTTCCTCCGTATTTCCAATTTTCTATCTCTAATCAGGCACTTATACTGATTTTGCAACATCCTATATTTGTTTCACGTTCTTAAATCACCATATTTAACCTCCATTCTATTGCTAACTTCTCATTCCACCATCTATTGCGATTCGCCAGATTACATTTCATCGGACAATCCTCTTCCGCGCGCTGTTATAAGGGTGCTAGTTAATTTCATCACAGTAATGGCAATATCATTTTTACTATTACACTGAACCCATTCTTCCGTATTATAATCTCCTCGACTCTAAATTTATACGAAATCCAATTTTATTTCCTAATATTGAGCTCAGGCTTTCCAGCTTTAACAGAATTCACAACCATTCTGAACCGAATAAACTTGTAATCCGATCCAGAATATTATTCTGTTAATACTTCCCAACTACAAGATATATTGTTAGATTAACGTACTAGTAAATGCCAAATCAATAACTTCTCGTCTAATGCGAATCACAAAAGTCGGCTCTTTACCCCGATTAACAATCCGAAGATTGGTAGTCAAGAGAAAGAGCGCCAGTTCTTCGCCATTTTATTACTGTTGTTACTACCCCATATCATGATGTGAGCATTAGCATCACAACCTATTATCAATTCTATTTACTTATTTTCGCAAAAACTTACTATATCTTTCAGGTTTTTCCCCGGCAGCCCCTCTTTCGCATTCTAGGGTAAGTACATAGATGCCAGGTAGAGGTCCCGCGTTCCGCCATTAATTTTGATGCAAATTTTTATTACAACAGAATCACCGTCTGAAAACTGGTTAACAAAACTGAGAATATTAAGCTCTTCTGAAACATATATAGCAGTTCTAGTTTTTTTGGACTAACACTATAGAAAAACTGACCTACGCCCTCAAGATTGGCCGGAGAACCACCCATGAGAAGCGGCTCCTGAATCAGCGCAACGACCGTACCCGGTGCCAATCTAGGTTTTGATTCTAGTTGAATTTTACCCGTCCTACAATGCTGGCAGTTAATCTGATATTATGGTCAGGGGAGCTTCATCATGATGAGCTCCACCTACCATCATCTGGTCATATTTAGCAGTCCGAACCACTCGGTCCTCACTAATGTTTTGTCAGGTTTATCCTAGGGCCGGACTACATAATCTTTCCTTAAATCTAGTTTTAGTTGGGTTTGTTTTAACAATCTGAACGCCCAAAACATAATCAATTAATTATTGGTGGGTGGGCACAGCGGGACAATCCTCCGAATCAGAATCCAGAGCGCCCTCCCGTCCCGAGCCAACTCTGAGTTCAGAGTAAAAGAACTGCGTGTGAGTCATTTCAAATCTTAGTCTGTTCCATTTGGCCGGAATGAGCCCCCGAATTTCGGGAGCCACCCTGAAGCCAAAGAGACGACCATGTTGTCTGTTCTTTTAGAAGTAGGGAACCCATTTTTGAACATAAAGGTCAATCGGGTTCCTACAGTCAATCTACCTTTTGATCACTTCAGGGTCTTCAGGTGGCCGATTTTGCCCGCATCAGACACAAAGCAGACCACTAACAGTTTCCACCTCAGATGCAAGTAAAACTTCTTTCTGAGGTGCCCCCTGAGAGGCATTTATTTTTTCCACAGTTCTCTTGACAACGTCCATGATTACCTGATTATTACCGGTGACTTTGAAAAAGCCTTTGCTGAGACCAGTCTTCGAAGTCCAGCTCCCTCGCCAGTGGACCACCCTCAATGGCATCCACCGGGGCAAGGGAGATGTCCTCCGCTTCCAGCTCAAGAATCACCTTCTGGACATTGTCTTTTTCAACAACGACAACATTCAACGCGGATGCTGCCGCTATTCTGTACGACCCCACCTTCGTAGGAGATGTGCGTTTTTCATCTCATTTAGCCTGTTTGTTAGGGACCTCCGGAGCGGTGCCCTCCACTTCCCTTTTTCTCTTCTCCTGTCTTCTGTCTCATTCCCCCTCTGTCGAAGCAGGTGCAACAGGATGAGACTGTATCCAGGGTCAAGATGAGGCGCAACCCTACCTGCCGAAGCAGGTACAGCAGACTGCGCCATTGACCCCAACTTCGTAGGAGGTGTGGTTTTCATCTGTTTTGGAATGTTTGTTAGTCATCATCATTATCATATAAATGACGGGCACTGTTTGTCCAACGCTAGCCTAAATAGTGTCTCTGACCACTGATCAGAAAATTACCTTCTATGTATTATTTTCTCTTAGAACCATATAAACCAATAATTTCAAGTTTCCTACAGAAGAACATGTAACAAACGTATGTGTAGTAAAGGGAGGCGACCGGAGACAGAGCGAAAGTGTGTATTCTACGCTCCAAGCTTTGTAAACACATTCAATTTGACGCAGTATACGCAATGGTGTATAGTGGAAGGCATTTTTGCTCTGGGCGGCCAAAAACCGACATATTGATCAATAAATAAACATTAGCTTCCTCAGTCTCTTTAAAGTTTCAGAAAGGCAATAATGCCATCGTAATACATTAAGTTTAATGTAAACGTTATTTTTAATGCACTTTAGATCCACTATACATTCATTTCTTCCTTCATCTGTTTTACTATATATATAAATTCCGAAGACCAGGTTCCGGTTAAAATGGACGGTTCGCTTCCGGTAAATTTAGGTTTGTTGTTCACTGTTATATATATACTATATACATAGCATATATTTAATAAATATACGAATATAACATATGGGGAGGAATCTTGGGGGAAGGAATGATAGAATAACCCTATAATTCTAGTGTTCATACACAAGCAAATAATTTGTTGTAAAAAAATTGTAAGTTTCACTTTTTGAGGTATTTACACACTATGGCTCATTATAGCTCGAAAACAGCCACTCTGACAAAAATGCATAACAGTAAAGTCAAGAGGATTGTGATCTCCGTTTGTCGATCCGATGCCTCTATCAAGAGGTAACTCTGAAGTGTTGGGATACCCCAAATGGTCAAATTCAAATAGTTTCCAATTCATGTCGGTAATTTAGGCAGGAAATCATGGGAGCGGAGCTAGATGCGCAACTACATTACAGTACACGTCGAATAAAAATATGCGAAAATCCATCAATCCGGTGAACTGTTACGTGACGAGCAGACGGAGAAAAACAATTGTATTTTTCATAATTAAAAGTGATTTGTGGAAACTCCACTCGCTCCATTTCAATAAATAAACACAATCCAGGTGATTTGATTTAGCCAGAACCAACGTGATTGCTGTTATGAGGGACAATAACATTCGCTATAATACATTAAGCGTATATAATTAAGTAGCTTTCTAACACAGATTCCGTCAAATATTGAGAAATTACATGAAAAAACGTATGATAAGTGTTTGAAAAATAAACAGAGATGGGCCTTGAGGTTATATAAATCCCACAATAACAGTATGCCTTATAAATTACTGCGACGGATTTACGAATCGATATAAAATGTTTGTAAGCGCAAAATTCGAAAACAGCTGTTAATCTTGCGCAACCGGTGCCGCAAATTTTAACAAAATATTAGCGAAGGGTTTCTTATTTCTGTCCATAACCGCATTCTTATAACATATAAAGCACACTCAGCGAGCAGCGGTTATCATACTGTGGAATAGAAGAAAAGACAAACTGTGCCATGTCAAAACCTGCTATCCAAAGTGATACTGGCCAGCAAGGGTTTCTATGGGTCCACAGGTGGATCTGGACCCAGGGCAGTTTCCACTTCGGTGCCATAGAGTCTGCTAGTAAATTATATTACAAATTTGCTTTCAGCCGTTTGTGCTTACATCTGTATATAGTTGCTTGTTGCTGGTTTCATGGATGGCCCTCATCGTTTATCTTGGCTTGGGACAGGCAGAAAATAATTTAAATATTTGTAATTATGTCAAATTGCGTTTCGTAATTGAAGACCTCGGGGCAAGAAGTAGCTAAACGACAGCTATGAAGTTTCGAGATACTGAAGGTTTCGTTAAAATGTTGACTACTTTTTATACATAGAACTGAACTGGTTATATTATTGCTGAACGTGTACCATGCGAGGACTAGCGTTTAGTGATATAAAAAATTTTTGCAAACTGAAGACCAGTACGTTACGTTTCTTTATTGTGTAGAATTTCGTGAAATTCTGAAGCAAAAATTGTAAGTCTAGTCCTAGCGCTTAAAGTCTGGACCCAGGGCCCATTTTGAAAAAACTCTGCTGGCCAGTTGTTCAAAATAGATGTATATATAACAAATATTCAAACCTCAATACTACCGTGAGTAAACTTAAGATGACGCTACCAACCATCCTATTTTGTCATTACCGATATCGAATCACAAACCCTTGTTACGAAAAAAGGCTTAATTTCATTAGGTTTTTCGCTAAACGAAAATTCGCAAAATCAAATTCAAGTGCCCGAAATTAGATCTTGTGTTCGAACAGAATTTTGGCGACTACAATTGGCAAAAATTCTGTTCCCAAATACATTAGCATTTAAATTTGGATAATTCAGTGTTCGCGAATAAAATTAATGCAAAAGTCACGTCACAATCAAATCGATAAATTTTCGTTCTCAAAAATTTGGGTAATTTTACTTGAATTTTCGAGAACACAAAATGGTCAGATTTCAAACGCAAGCGCTGTGTTCGTGCACAGTTTTACGCCGGATTTCAATTGACCAAAAAGCGTTTCATAACAAATTTTATACAAAAATACAAAATAGGATGGTTGTCGGGGTCACCTTAAGTTTACTCGCGCACTACATTTTTCTGCAAAAAAAATGAACCTCGGCATGTATTTTACACATGAATTTAAGTTTCAATATGTTTATTTATTGACGATGATGTTCATAAAGACAATTCCATGCGATAACCTGTGATCAAAGTAACATTGGTCAATACGAAATGGAAAATTTAGCAAGATATTCGATGTACCAATACTAAAGTTTTCTGCAACAAAGCGAACACCGGCAGGTATTCCACCGATGAACGTACGTTTTCAATAATAAGAGCATTTGAACAAAGAAATAACACGAACGAACAAAATAATATACTCGTAACAAATATATATATTCCAAAAGGCGTGATTATTTTCCGCCAGGTTAATTTTTGCAAAATATTTCTGTGCGTTGTACACGGTGTTGTGGCTATTAAAATATTATCTGCACTTACAGCACCGAAATAAAAAATCAAACACAAGTCGTTAACCTACCAAGAGCGATTGCGGAGTGTGTGGAGTCCCAATTTGTCAGTGACTTCAGCTGCGTTCATTGCATTGGGCAGATCCTAAAAGCCAAAATCTTACTGGGAACAATAATGCAATTAAATTGTTGGTCCAATTGTTCAATAATTTAATGACCAAACGATGAATGACTCAAGACTGAATTTACTAGTGCCAACAGTCACGAAGACTAAAGATAACGCTAGTCAACATTAAGGTAGCATCGTACCTATTACTAAAACGCTGTATCTTAAATATGATTCAATGCTGCGGAGTACTCGCCACAGCTGACTGTCCTTTGTGAGCCAGCGAACAAAAATCAAACTATAAAAGTTGAAAATAAAGCGAGCGAGTAGTGGCCAATTGTGACGAGTGCTGTTGTTAGCCGTCAAACAAGTCGGCTATACTTTCGATATGGTTTAAAAATAACCACAGATTAAATGAACCGTGCTTGACAAATCAAGTCTACCCAATTACAACTGTACGTAAATGAAATCAGCCAGTCTATTTTAAACTCATGAGCCACTGAACTGAAAGATATCGATTGGCCTCCCAACAGATACGATTCTCACCAAAATTTATCAATCGGTTCCTGGATTACGATCAACTCTTTTGTGGAATGTTGATGTACATCTGGTTCCAACCGCTCCGCTATTATGAGGGTGGAGACATAACTTGTATCACGCCGTTTGCTTGCAAACATTCAAATGTCTTATTACTGCGTGTCGGTACAATAAATTATAAGAAAGAAAAATAATGCCCATGTCTTGTCCGAGCACAACGAAACTAAGAACCCTGGTTTCGGTGAGCAACGCGACACGATCGCTACTTGTTGGTGTTTATATTTTTCAAGCTATTATCTGCTAACTAAATATTCATGAGACTATAAACATACATTTATTGTTTCAAATTATCATTTAACTTTAATAGCTGAATGCTTGCCGTCGTGTAAACCCTTGCAGTTACAAAATTTAAGTCAATTTTTTTTCAATTTAAGTCAAATTCTCCTAATATAACCGATTTAACACTTACCAAACAAATTTTGAATTCTTCACTATTTAAAAGGTAAAAACGTTGTTAGCAAAACAAGCACCCCCTTGAAACCGCCCTAAGTATTTGCATGTACTACTTGTTTGGCCATATCCACAACTTTCGAAATTCTGGACGGGCATGTTCATTTTTACGAAAATTTTCATGTGGTGCAATAGATTTCGATTTCTGACCAAAAAATTATTTCTTTTTATATACTTACAAGATTACAAGCATTTGTAACAGTGGTACAAATATTTTCAGGCCATTAATAGTGTTTTGTTGTAGAAATAGCAGCAATTATGTAATTTTAAAAATTTTACTACAAGAAAACATGAATCAATCTTGGGGAATGAATAAGTCACGGATTAAATGAATGTAGCACGTGGTATTCCGCTATATGTCGGAAAAGAATATGGGGTTTCGAAACATTAGAAATACTTCAACCTCACTGTGGACAGGCCAGGCTGTTCTCTAACATAAATGTTTCTAAATCTGTTGCAGGAAAACCCAATGCAGGGTGTCCGCGGGTCTGGCAATCCCACAATTCAAGGAGAGTTAAGGAGCATTTTGGAAAAATTCAAGGAGATATTGCTACAGCATATCATCAACTGTATAGTTGACATGATGTTTCTATTACAAATGTTGACAAATAACATCTGGTAACAACAGTATTTGTTTGGGCATCTCGGTAACCGCATCCATTTGCCCACGTTGTGATATTCTGTTTAAAGCCTCATCGAACAGAATTACGAAAAATTCACACTGTGTCTCCTGTGAAACAAGACGGTCTTGAAAATATGGAGTCAATCCAAACACAAAACTGTATCCAAGTTTGTCGTGATCCATCGAAAATTTTTGACTATGTCGCTATCGGGTAACATGACAGAAAATATGAAACCAATATCATCATTATATCTGTAAGACAGACGACTGCTTACTGCCTTAAGACACTAAAGTATCTCAGCCCTGGTTACATCATTGGAAATCCGTAAGCTTCCTAGTGACGCCTGGCCGGAATTTGAACTAACGGACTCTTACGGAGGCGCTGATGTTTTTGCGGAGCCTTTGCTTCCTGAAAGAAGAGTGGCTATATTAGGTTAACAAGAAACTATGCGCTGAGAGTCCTTGCGTTTCTGCTATTCTGAAGGCATTAAGCACAATTATTTTGGAGCTGTCATACATCACAAAATTCAAGGAGCCTAATGGGACCGTCACCGAATTCAAGGAGATCCAAGGAGCGCGGACACCCAGCCAATGCTACTATTTCTATGAGTTCAAATTACGCCTTATGAATCCGTATCTACATTCATTCGGAGTAAAGTCATCTCAACTTACATTAATTGTTCACTACTATGCAGTAATTAAAAATAAGGTTCACAGTCCATATTCCGCACAGAGCAAACACTGCCCAACAATACCCTACAAGCTTCAGAGCCAATCACCAATCAAAGAATCTAATTATTAAAACATTAAGTGTTTATTCCGATGCAAGAGCTGGTTGCTATGCTAAAAGTTCATTATGATGCAGAATAAATAACATATTAGCTAAACATTAAATACATTATGGCATTAACGCTATAAAATATTGTGTAAATGTGAATAAATGGGCACAAATTAGCAGTACCGGATATGTTTACTCGTCACAACATGCATTCAAAATTTAGCTGATCCCATTGTGCAAATATGAATAAATGAGCAAGAATTCACAGTACCAGATATTTTTGAATATCGTTACATACATTCAATGTTTAGCACTGGTCATTACTCATGGGGGTTGTAATTTAACGATTTGTATATTTGCTGTTTTTAAAATTTAGTTCCAAAAAGTTTGACACACATTATTTACGAGTCTTATGATTGGTATAACTATATATACTAGAATATTTTAAAATATATTAGGTAGATATTTCTTCCTCTTAAATTTTAGGGTTCTCGCAGCGCTATAACATGTTTTTAGGGATTTTTGCAATATAAAACTAAAGGTAATTGCTACGGTAGTCGGCAAAGGAGAGATAGGGTGGGCCAAACTTTGGTGACCTTGTACGATAATGACTGACAAAAAACAAATGCGGCAAAAACATACTACAGCCTGGTAAGAATTATCATCAATGGGTTGAGATTTTCTACACTAACGACGTCAGTCTAATCCACAAACGTAATGACAAAATTTTACAACTGCGTAAAGCGCGATGAATTCATGACAGTGAAGGTCAAAGGTGTGCGGAAATCGCTGCAGGCTTTGCTCAGTTACTGTAGATTGCCTGAACATTCTAATAAATTTGTTACTTAAACACTAGCTTTGGAAAACACTATGGTCCAGCTAATATCTACAACTTTTATTTATCACAATTTACGTCAGTCATTAACATCAAAATGCTTCTTTTCCCACTACATGAACTGCTGTGCCTTCCACGTCAGCTGCTGTGCAACCCACATCAATGCGCGGCCAACAATCTTATTCATACCCGTTGCCACACGATGAAGAAGATTCCAGCAATTCTGATCCTGCTTCTAAATACCAAGCTTCAGTAGGGTCAGAAGATGGTTCAGAATCAGACAAAGCGTGGCAGAAAACAGAACAACGGCATCAAAAGGCGGTCAGTTAAAGCACACCTGATGACGTTATCGACTTCGTTCTTCAACAAACTCTTCGTTTTGCCAAAGATGCTGTACCTGCGATCTTGTCGCAGAAAATATGATAACACAGACTGAGGTCGCCGATAAGCCAAAGCTGATACGTAAGCGTAGTCGATAACAGAGAAAAAGACAAGCAGCTAAACAATTGAAGAATTACGGTCAAGCTCATGTCAATCGCAGGGAAAGCTCATAAGGGACGTTTTTTCATGATGGTCTGCAAATACAGATATACTGATAGTAGCAGAATAGACGAAAACGCTCGTGCTGCAATATTTAATAAATTATTTGTGGGGTAGACTACGCAAACGCAAATCAACAGGTTTTTGGGCAAGCATGTAAATGTCACTGACGTTAAAGACAAGAGTTCTAAAGCCTACGAAACGAAATAAGTCATCCCGCTACACATGTACGGTTGAAGGTAAAACCATCAGCGTATGTCGCAATATCTTTGTGGAAGGCTCGTTGTGCCCCACTTGACACCGAAGAAGTAGCGCCGGGAGTTACCCCCTCGATCGTTGCTGCTAACATACCCATGTGAATAAAATAACAACGCATCGTGTTGATGGCGTTCGTCCGCATATGAACCATTTGCCAATTACAGAAAACGCTAGACGGTCTGACAGCCAGCGCAAGTATAAACAGCCGGGACTCTCGGTACAAACTGCACAACGATTATTCGGCACAGTGCAAGAATCCAGTTAGTTTGCACAAATTTGATGACATTTAGCAAAATGATAACAATTTTTCATTTGAAGCGCCACACAACGATACACGCGATCAATGTCACGGTTACAGCATTGCTACTGGTGAAGAAAAATTCATCACGAAGAACGATCATGATGTTCATTACCAGTGTATTCTCAAGCCTATAATGTAAAGCGCGAAAATTCTGCGATAGGTAGAGCGCATTCTTATGTTGAAGTTGCGACATTCGATTTAGAAAAGGTCTCAAATAGTGACCTCATGTATGCCAGTTTCAAATATGTGCTATAAGCGGAAGCTATCAACGTTTAATTTTACCTGTGGGATAACGCCACTCGTTCGGCCACATGATTTCTTTGAAACCAGTCTAAGGACCATAAAGACTCAGCTCTAACTGCCATCTGCCTATACCGCTGGTTGCGGTCGTTTAATTCAAGTGTGCGTTATGACATAACATTGTTATCTTCTATAGCGATACCGCCGGTGGCCAGAATCGGAATCAGACAATTTGCGATAGTGTTGTTCATATTTCGCAACTAATGATTCAAAAATATAGCGTATTGAAATTGAGGTTAGTTTTTATAACCGCTGGCTTAGACATTACAACAGTTTGTTCGTAAAACTTGTTAATATCGTTGTTGCAGTGTTCGAGAAAATAGATGTGCGCCATGTTTATAGTTGCGTTGAAACGTTTAAAACTGTCGTTATCAAAAATTTTAAGTTTCCATTAGTTTAAGGTTAGAGCGTGTCGAAAACACAGTTGATATTGCGTGGAAATTTACAAGACGTTGTAACACAGCTAGCTTGTTTCTAAAATTTGTGAATAATAGCTATAATGTTGTGTTTAGTATTTGAAGAAATAAACGAATGCCATGGTTATGGTCACGCTGAAAGGATAAAAGTGACCATCACTAATTTTTACGTTTTAATTACTACTTAACGGTTAAAGCGTGTCGAACAGGCAATTGGCATTGCGCGGACACTTAAACGACGTTATAACGCGTGAACAATAGCTTTGTTGATGTGTTTCGTGTTTCTGAAAATCGATGAACGTCACTGTTACAGTTGAGCACTATAACTGTAAATTTTGACGATTGGCTGTTATTCAATATACCATTGACGATATACATATTTTAGTGTAGCAAATTCAATGTTATATTTAATGCTGAATTATGTTTCCGTTTACAAAAAGAGGACACAGCCATCTCAAATGCGACAATATGTACTCATCGAAACAGCCTCCAAGACTCGCATGATATACGTGCCGGCTGATTAAGTTCATGATCGAGAAGGGTTACAAGGATGTGGAACAGGCGATCGGCGATTGGTACGACTTCCCGTTGTATACTAAACGAATAATATGTAATCAAACAATATCTGAGATTCAAGTTCTTCACTAAAATTAACCCGTATGCCTTTTATATCAAATACGAGATAGCTGATAATTTAATTCGCACAACACGGGCGGTAGCCAAACCGCAAACAACTTTGTGGACCGACGCAATGAGGAACTATTCGTGTGCCCAACTGCCAAAATAATTTCAACTAGATAATTAATTAGATTCTTGTTGACGATCAAATATTCCACCAAGGACTAGAATCCAGTGCACAAGCATACTGAGTCGTCATGACAGGTGAAGGTAAAATGATTTAGGCTTTAATACAATTTGTTATGTGGTGATACAATAATATATCCAGCTAGCATATATATAAAGGTTGTTGGTCTTTAAGACCATATTTTACCAAAACGAAAAAGGCCTATGCGCCACTTCTGCTATTGCTTAGGCGGTGCGGAAACAAAGCGTTTGAAAATTACTGTTAAACATACCCGATTCTAATCTTCTAAAATCTAATACTGTTTTCATTTACTAAACTTTACAAAAAGTATTTTTCGATTTTCTGAAAACCAAATTATAGGTGACTAAGCCCTGCTGTCCCCTAAGCAACGTTTTACTCATTTCAACATAGATTCAAAATTTAACTGACCCCATTGGGAAAATATGAATAAACGGGCAAAAATTCAAAGTAGTTACAAGATATTTTCCTCACCGCAACATTCACTCAACATTTAGTTGACCCCGTGGTTCCAAGACGCTTACATGTTGGTCGATTCACGCGATTATTATTTATTATAATCCATCCTAAGCAGTATATAAATAATTCATAAGAACAGAGTCTCTTAGTGAGTTTTACATTGTGTCTACAAGTTCGAAGGGCAGGGGGAAACAATTTGACCACCTTTCTGCAGCACAAATTGTTTAACTATATTTTCTAACCAGTAATAAATTTCTCAGTGTTAACGAAAATCCACTCGTGCTCCAACTTCGAGAACAAAAGAACATACTAAGCGAGATGATAAAATAAGGGATCTACGTGCTCGTATCGCTAAGTACCTATGATTTGCTAGCAACTACAATGTACACCTTCTACAATTCAGCAGTTGCGATATTGAATTTTAAACAAATTTCGTCTTTTTTAAAACCTTAAACTGAAAATTAACTAATCATAGGCCGTTGCATGTGCTCGTTTCGACTAGAGCCTACATTTTTATACAAGTCGGTTACTTCAAAGCCCCAAACATGATAACTGGTAGCCGGCTCCCGCATCATCTCAATGCGAAACATTATATAGCTTGGGAACAAAAGATTAACCTGTTTATTAGCAAAAACCAACAGAACAGCGTCACGAAGCTCATCTTCAGCCAACATTCGCATGAGTTCCTCACGACCCTCCCCAACACGTTCGCGATCGTTGCTGTCGACAACGAAAATTAAACCTGAAAAGTTATAATTCATTCATGTAAAACCCACCAATCCAAAGCTGCGTTATATTATGAAAAACGAATCACAATATTCCCCCCTGCTTCCTAACTTCAACGTTCCCTACTTTCCTTGCCAAAATATTTTCCTGTTTCAAAAAACTAAATTCCACGCAACAAACAAAATTTACGGGAAGTTATATTTTACCCATTCGATTTTGTAATATGTTCTGTTAAATTTAATTATAGTTTTAATTGAAACGGAGAGAGTGAAGCCAGCGAAATTTCCACTGAAGGCGAGACGGGGTCGTCAAAATTTTTTTGTCTGACGTTGTCATTCACAACATATTTCCGGATGGACTGTTTTCGACAATTTTTATGTTTGATAGCAAAAGTGATGATGATGTGCCCTTTAGTTAAACGCGAACAACTCTGACTCCCTCCCCCGAGTCAAAATGGCAAAAACATACTTTTAAGGTTTCTTTGCCAAATCTGGCCATACGGGTATCAGTATTTAGCAGCCGATAGCTCGAGAAATAAGCTTCTTATCGAAAAATATATGCCATCATTCAGAATCAGCTCATCGAGACTTTGCTTACTAGGCCTTTTTTGTGGGACAACTCCTTGGGCCACTGTGGATCCGAATATGGTTCGTCGAAAATTTGCCAGAAAAAGATTTTTCATACTCCGACGTGTTATTGCTATCTAGAATCCAAAGTGACTATATTATACATTTTTATAGGGGTTCAATCGACGAACACTATTTCCAGTATATAGTGCGTTGTCATTTGTCTGAGTATGCATTGCATGCAGACCATCAAGAATGGATTTTATATAGGTAATTCTGGAGGCTGAATACAGGGCTGTGGTTATCTACAGTCCTGACTTCTTATGATTTTTCACTGGCTTTCGGGTCAATGAACTTATTTTGTATAATATAACCTGTCTTTAGTTGTTTGTTTACTTTTTGCGTACATGTCATCTTGAACTGTCTATATAAATATCCCGGCAGACTGAATACTGTGGTTTAGTGATCAAGACCCAGCGAAAGAATATTATGCCTCTTTAGACGATTTATTAAATGGTTTAGAGTCAATGAACCAGATTTCCAGAAAAATAGGTTTTCAGCAGCTTTTCATGACATCAAGAATAGTCTATACTGAGGTTTTTGAATACAATTATTTAGTTATCTAGAGTCCAGCGTGCATATTTCATGCATTTTCAGTGCGACTAGAGCCAATGCCCTCGATTTCCAAGTTTGTCTTTCCTTGTTTGGTTACGTATTGTGTATAGGTCATTAAACATTGCCTATACAGGTTTCCCGGTAGACTGAATACGACGGTTTGATTATCTAGAGACCAGCATAAGAACTTGATGCGTTGTCAGTTGTTTTCAATGGGTTTAGGGTCGACAAGGGTTTAGGATTTTCAATGGTTTCAGTGTTCAAGAGGTGTTAGGGTGATACATCAAACACAGCTTGTCATAGGTGATTAAACAAAATAACCTAAAAATGAAACCATGCTCGCTCCGTTTCACCCTCGCTTGCGAGGTATTTTATAGTTTCAAAAAAGATGCTCAAGATTAAAATCTCACTTTTAAATTAAAGTTGTATGTTGCACAGGTTTTAGAACAAAATTAACCAAAAGCGGCCAAATCAAAACTGCCCCATTATCACATAGAATCAAGTTTACCATTCACAGTATACGGTTTTGGTGTGCTTCAAGTTACTGCTAAGTTCATGCGACGAAAATTCGTTACAACGAAAATCTGCGTGAAATATTTCTCTCGTTTTTTCAAAGATTTTTTTCTATTTGCGGAGATCTTATGCAGAGTTTGAACTTACCCCAAGCCGTGCAAGACTCGCCACGATACCCATCTACTCTATGATTTCTAGTTTTTCATAAGCCGTTTCAATTTTTAAACCTTGACTGTGGTGATTGCGATATTTTTGATTTTACTTATGTTGAAAGGCTACCGATTTACATAGATATTATTGAAATTGTGGCAAGATTTTAGTTCCGTAATAATAATTATAACAAGCACAATAAAAGGAAATTAGCAAGCCTCAGTCGATTGCACCAAATATAGGTAGTCATACATATCCTCAGACCTTAACACTTCATTTGTGAAAATTTCGAAGCCGTAGTACGTATGTATATTTTTCCAACCAACCTTGTGTATTTTGGAAATAATGACGCCATAGTGGTCGAATCTTGTCTTGTCCGCCGACGTCCCATACCGTAAAGCTGATATTTTTGTATTCAACAGTTTCGACGTTGAAACCTAAGTTGAAAAAGCAAGTATATAGACCAAGTTAGTTATACGATAAACAAAATAAAACTCATACATGACAGTCGCGTAGATAGTGTACATTAGCAGTTCATGTTCTTGCAGCCAAAAGGTCGGTATCTGAATAAAATTTTAGGTGAAAAAATCATGTGCTGGTGTAACTTCCATTTTTTGAAATTATTTATAGGGTCAACAATTCTGCGTAAAAAAGCTAAAATGAAATATACCAGCTTGTGACAGAACCGCGAGTTGTGATCTCAGTAAGTGACAATGCGGCCTCTGTCAAAATATTGTAGAACAAAATTTAAAAATCTCGACTTCGATGTACTTACTTCAATTTTAGAACAGTAATGCCAGTTTCACCGTTGAATAGCGTATATATATTAAAACGTTGAATCTACGTATATAGGTATCTTGTATTAAGGAGAAACAATGTTCTCTACTGCTATATTTTAAGAGCAATACATTGCTAAAATTATGCTGGATTTAAAACCCTTGAGGTATTCATTTCACAATATTGATATTACCCTACCAATTGTTGGAATGGTTGTAACAATTTCCCCAAGCTTCAACTTGTATAATATTGTTGTTTTGCCAGCAGCATCGAGACCAACCATTAAAATTCGCATTTCTTTCTTCCCAAAAAGTCCTGAAGACAATAATTCAGCGGATGAAATATTACTACCGTTAAATTTAGTAGCATAACTACCCGATGTACAATAAAACTGAATTTAATACACCGAAGTGATGACACTATACATTGCTATTATTTCGATAAGCGTATCAGTACATCTGCAAAAAACAAAATTAAATATATAGCTATATATGAGCCCCAAACCTTATAGACTGTGTCCATAGAATTTTCGGCACCATCAGCAATTACTGGCTGGTTAGCGTGCAGGGCAAAAAAGTAGGCTTTTCCATGTTCTATACCCATAGCAATAATTTCTATTTCCAAACATCAAAAAACTCCCTCAAGAGATAACTATATTTTCCGCTCGGAGAAAACACCTAGAATCTGCCTACTTGAGGAGGAAAGTAGAACGAGTAACTTAAACACAACAGTTTTGACGTATATATATATTGATCCCTAGCGATGAAAAAACTGAATGTTGATAATGTTGAACATTTTCAATTCCTAAGCCAAAGTTCATACCTACATTGACAAAAAGCTGCAATATGTAACCAAACGTGAAGGCAAAGTATATTCTAGAAATCGGGTTCATTGTCCCAGAACTCATTTAATCCACATACAAAGACATGAAACGTGAACACTAAACTCAAGATAACCAAATAATTGTATTCAGCGTTACTCTGACAAATGATATTCCCAAATGCCTCTATAAAAATCCACCTTGCTGAATCCTTGATGTCCAGAGGGATACAGAGAGGATCAGGGTGTACTGTATACGTGCAGCAATAACAGACATGCTAAATTACATCCCGGCTAAACGTAAGCTCTGATAGTCACACTCGATATCTTCCTGTAGGTTCTGGCAAATTATAATTCTCCGGCGCCAGAAGAGAGGATTGACCAAACTTAAAAATTTATAATTTTGTGTAGGGCACTTTACTGAGGTCTGTAAAGCTTTCATTAGGACCACGAAGAGGGGATACTCCGTTTTTCCCTTTCCATAATCATATTCATATTATATTATTATGATTATCCCTGACGGCTTAGCTCTCTTGACACCTTTAAGATGTCTTAGGGTCATATGTAATAAAATTTAATGGTCTCCGAACTGAGAGTGATGTAACGCGAAATTCCCTCCGTTACCACAGGAAACAGCAATGGTGTAGTTTTTACAAAAAATAAGACTAAAAAATGTAATGTGTAATGGCACTGGGGCAAAATTATTCCTCGGTAAAATAGGCAAAAATTGTCTCAGCTTATTCAACATAGGGCTAAGTATTGGAATATTCACATGGAAGAATCACGGCGACGAAATCACGCATAATCAACACTCTCAAGTTTTACTGAAACGCCCTTGCCCTTAGGTCTACAAGACATAATTTTAAATAGAACTTTATGGATTAGACTGATACTAAAAAATCGAATGAAATTTGCTACGCTCCGCTGCGCAAACGGCTCGGCCATTGACGATGGTAGCAGAAGCTATGGTGCGGCCGTTTATATACCAAGTCCAGTCAAGAAATCGATCCCTTCCGGTTGTTTACCATATTTCACGCAGAGATCGTAGCAATAGAAAGAGGTGAAATGAGCACACATATATAATTACAGATTTAAGAAAACAAATATGCTAACAGAGCAGCGCTGGGAAAAGATTATGCCTCTACGCTCCTGGCTTGCCCACAGTGGGGGTGAAGCACCCCACTTTCCAAATCACCATGTTCGTGAGATTTTCCCCCATGTCCGTCCCCCCACTCTGCCGAAACCACATTTGTTCAAAATTCCAACTAAGTCCAGAAATTTTTTTATGTCCGAAAATTTATGTTTTTGTTTGCAAATTGTTTTTTAAACATTAATATTACCACTATATATTTATAATGCTAAAATATAGTTTTTAGCTTGAAAATACGCTCACGGTAGTAAAAATGCATGAAAATATGGAAATATTTTGTATTCTTAAGTAAAATTTATCCCCCCCCACTTTTCGGAGAGCTGTGGACAGGCCAGCGCACGGGTGTTAAATTTCTTAAACAGGAGATAAGTAGAAATAATATGATACTCAGGTTTGTGATAAAGCCCATTATGGACTGTAGAGAAATGAGGTCTCCATTGCGTGTAGTAAGGGTTACCTCCTCCAACGTATATTTACTTCCTCTGAGGCCTGCACCCCTTTCCAGCACAGAAGGCGGGTGGGCACTTAAAATTTTGTCAATTACTAGCTACTTCAGCGTGTGCAAAAATTTACATCACCTGGCGCACCTTGCCGGAACCACCAACCCGCATAAGCCGAAGGGACCTTCGACACCTGTGATACATAAACCATAATAACAGTTAAATAATAATCCTTGTTATCTTAGTCATTTCGAACGTGCTAACATACCTCTGAAAACGTTCGACAACAAGTTACCCATCGTAGTAGTAAATATTTATTGATGCTTATCAGCGTTAATTTATTATATATAGTAGTTAATTTATGCTAAAAACTTAATCATAGAACAACATACATACCATAAAACGTATATGCCCAATGTAGAAGAATACGTGTTCCCACTAAAATTTGTATATATGTATTTAGCACACATTAACATTCTTTGTTTCCAGCACACGTGTATATATACACGTAGTATGTCGGTACATTGGAACAAAACCCACTGACCGGTACAAACACAAACTTGAAAGCACATTTGGCGTCCAGACTGTGAAAATAAACACACAAAAACATATGGCAGCATGTACAATATTTAGCCACTAGAACCGCTACGAGACTCCAAACTGAATTTTTAATTTTGGGTTTTAATGACATTGGTTTTTCAACTCCAGCGTTCAAGGTGGCGTTGCCTGAAATAGGCACGAGCTGCCCATGTGACGGCACAACTCTTTAAAATAAACCACAGCCGGAGACTTTACAATACAAAATATAAGCAGATAATCAACGGGTTCGCATCAACAGAGACATTCAGATAAAATGTTAAAGTTGGCTTATTAGCAAAAGGGTATTTTTGCTAAGATACTAATTTCATTTCATTTGTATTTGCTTGAACACTTATACAAAGCGCGTTGGCTAACACAACCATGCATTTCACTTCGACCGCTAAAGGTTACATTGGCCTGATTTACTATACGTATATAAGTTTCGAAGTCCAGGTTCTGGTTTGAATGGACGGTTCCGGTTATTCCCTGCTTAAAAATAAAAATTTAGTCCATGTTGATAGTTCGTCGCAATACCTTTATTAAACGGTGGGCCGCCAGCGGAGGTTATACTACAAGCTCCAAAAAATTGATGAAACACCATAACCAGTATCTTGTTTCGAAGTGTCGTGAACATAACCTACCAGCGAATAGGCTGTCATAGCATTTCCGTAACCACATTGCATAACTTTGCTTTTGTCAACGCGAATACTAAGACACCAGTGTCTGCAATAGTCGCTGAATCTAAGTCGGACTATGACTCAAAACATAATAACGGAGAATCTAAGTATTCATCCAGCTAACCATAGATTATCTGCGAATTCAAATATCGCGCAAGACATATAGTCATCGATGTCATTAATGAAAATTAAAAAGAGGAGCAAGGTCTGACCCCTTTGGGGACTCTCTGATAATGAGCTGTGGAAGCATTGTAACATTTCGTTAGTGACACCACACGCATTTAGTTTAGTCAGCATAGCTTCGTAATTTATTTCGCCATACTCTGTTTGGAAGTCTACATACACCACATTGTGCAAGAGGCGACATATTATTCGGAATAAAAACTGTACCGCGCCTCGGTCATGCAGATGATTTTAAGCATGTTTCTACCACACAGGCAAGACAACCCGAGTAGTATTTAACAACTTCTCTCAGGGGAGGAAGTACTACTGACCCCGTCGTGTCCGAAAACTGAACTTTTTAAAAAAATTTCAAACTTTATTAATGAGTGATCACTATGAGCTCCAAAGAACCCGAAAATGGCTCCTGGCAAAAAGCGGATGCCCTCAGTTCGCCATCCTAGCAATTTTTTTCTTATCTACTGCTAAAAACACCCCAGTTGACATAGAAAAAAATGACAAATTTTTTTCACAAAAATCTAGTTAAGTTATATAAAAATTCAATTAATTTCAGCAAAATATTGGCTAGAAGTTGACTTTAACCTTAATAGCGACGTTTTTTGCGCTGTTTCTGGGGCTATTAACTGGCGTTATTAGTTTTTTGACTGAAAAATTTTTAGATTTCTAAGCCGGGGAAGGCCCTGGCAAAATCCAGCACACCCAATTCCAGGCCACTTACCCGGGAGTCCCATTGTAGAGATCGCCACCTCGAGTACACTGGTTAACTACTTGTTAAACCCACTGTCTGGAGGAAAATGTCGGAATCTCCACCTATACCGATCCCAAGCTCTGATGCAAAAAGGATGGTTGGTGGATTGGCGAGCTGCCATATAAACAGCTTAAAAATCATAACGAGATTACGCTCTGAAAGAATTTCTGTATACCGCATTCGGGGGAACCGAAGACTCACACCGTGAGGAAGCGATATCAAATTTAGCAAATGCCTTAAACAACCGAACCCCAATGGAAATCTTTAAGGACACCACTTAAATCGAAGAAACATATATCCATAGTAACTTATTATGATCGAACACTACTCGAACCTTGTAAGAAGAAACTTTTGTTAGCGGAGTTGAATCACGTCCCTGCAATTATTGTGGCGTTCAGTGCAGTATGATTATGCTGATCTAGTGACTTACTGTTGAATGCAAGCATGTGTCAGTTATATATAAAAGCTTTATTACTTGGGTCACGATCAGTCCGCGCCGAAATCTGTTACAAGGTATAGTCATTCCAACGTGTTCCTGAACAGGAATTGTATGCACTTTTCACAACGTGCTTAAAAACATTCCGGCCGACCGCATAATAGTACTTCGTGTCTTTAATGCAGAAGTTGGCTGTGATCGCAGACGCTGGGAGCAATCGAAGATCCAGCTCAGATAAGAGCTGGAAGAACTAAAACTGCAGGCAGTAGCGTCCCATCCTGCATCATCGCACACCGGCAGGGACATCTGGATCTACGAGCACTGCGCTTCACTATCGCAGATAACGCTTTAATTTAAGTTACAAATTCATGATAAAAGACACAAATACATTAAAACCAACAACCGTACTGCAGAGTGGTATATACGGCTTTAAGCAATTCTGCAAAACAATTTTCGACAAGGTACATTTTAGCGGGATGCTTTGGCAAAGATAGTTTGTTTCTATCCATTATTCTTCTACTGAGACGCACCATTTAGTTTGAAACAAACCCATGTGGCGTTCCTTAAATTGAGCTCTTATTGGTGTTATGTTGAATACGAAGTCTAAGTTCGATATCAGTATTTTAGCGCAATATTCACTCAATCGTACATGCTT
Source organism: Trileptium ribeirensis (assembly GCA_030248225.1). NCBI lineage: Eukaryota > Metazoa > Nematoda > Enoplea > Enoplida > Thoracostomopsidae > Trileptium > Trileptium ribeirensis. The sequence continues at coordinate 76,810 of JASANE010008334.1, read as the reverse complement.
ATCCTCACGCTATTAAAGTTATGCCCAGCATCCCTCTTCGGTCGTATCAGGAAAAAGTACAATTCCTTGGTATATGTATCTTCTCCCTACCTCATCATCTGCATCAATTCCGGTTCCGGCGAAAATCATGTTCCGGTTGCGGTAAAGGAAAAAACCATACCGGAACCGGAACACCGGTTTAAAAGTTTGTTTGAAATTTTCGACATGTTTGCTTCATCTGTGGGCCACACCATGTTTTTGTCAAAACGGGACCCTGGGTCCAGCAAATTTTTCTGGGGTCCAGAACTTAAACTCTGGGTCCAGATTTACAATTTTTGGCTCGATAATTTCGCGAATTTTTACGCAATAAAAACGTACTTACAAAACACAATTTTACGTTATTACAAATACATAAATTATTCTCTGCCTGTCCCAAGCCAGGATAAAGGACGAGGGCCATCCATGAAATCAGTAGTAAGCAACTAAGTACACATATATAAGCACGAATGGCTAAAAGCCTGCAATTTCTAATAGAATTCATTTGCAAATCCTATGCCTCCCGAAACTGCCCTGGGTGCAGCAAAATTTTTTTGGGTCCAGACTCACCTGCGGACCCAAAAACTTAGGGTCAGACATTTGTAATATATACACACTGATCAAGTTCGAATACGACCAAACAGAAGAAAATATTAATTCAGCAAAATTGCTAGTTGAGACGTAAGTAGGGCACGTGATTTCTTTACGAATTTTTCATCTTAACCCTGTAGGAGTTTGTAACAAAACAAAGCCAGCTCGATGCTTGTAGCAGCTATTTTACACATTCAGCAGTCTGCGAGGTATGTTATAATTAAACCGGTCCAACTCGGTAACAGAGTATAAATTATTTAGAAGTGATTAGCTATAAGGTTGGCTAACTTAAATTGCCTCAGGGACCAGCCAGTGCGATTGTGAACTTTGTAAATCAATCTACATTGAAGTAAAGTAACATATCTGCAACGCAGTCAGAAATACTGCGTTTTTCGTCATGAACTATATTTATTGAAAGTGTGCGAGCACTATATATATAACTTTGTCTCATTTATAGCATTCTGATGAGAAAGTTATCATCATTATCATCTAACTGACTGGCACTGATAGCACAACGGTAGCCTAAACAATGTCTCTGACCACTAATCAGAAAATTATGGTGTACCGTCCTAAATTTTCAGAACCAATAATTTCATGTTGCCTACAGAAATCACACATAACAAACGTATGTGTAGTAAAGGGAGGCGATTGGAGGCATAGCGAAGCTGTTCAGACGCAGTCCGCTGCATGCAAGCATGTTTAGTAACAAGTAACTTCACTCTAACACAATTTACACAGGGCTGTACAGTGAAACGCATTTTTTGCTCTGGGGTCCAAAAAACCAACATATTCACCGATAAATAAACATTATTAGCTCCCTCAGTCCCGTCAAAGTTCCAGAGAGGTAATAATGCCATCGCAATACATTAACTTTAATGTAAAATCCAATGTACCTTCATTTCTTTCTTCATACGTTTTACTATATATATCAGGGAATAACCGGAACCGGAACCAGCAACCGGAACCGTCCATTTAAACCGGATCCGGAGCCAGAACTTGGTCTTCGAAATTTATATATAATAAAATAGATGAAGGAAGAAATTAAGGTACGTATAGTGGATTTAAAATGCATTAAAAATATATAACTTTTACATTTAACTTAATGTATTGCGATGGCATTATTGCCTTTCTCAAACTTTAAAGAGACTGAGGAAGTTAATAATGTTTATTTATCATCAATATGTCGGTTGTTCGACACCCAGAGCAAAGAAATGCCTTCCACTATACAGCCTTGCGTATACTGCGTCAAACTGAATGTGCTTACGACGCATGGAGCGTAGAATAAACAATTTCGCACTGTCCCCAGTCCCCTCCCTTTACTACACAACGTTTGTTACCTGTTCTGTAGGAAACTTGAAATTATTGGTTATATGATTCTAAGAGAAATTAATAGACAGAAAGCAATTTTCTGATCACTGGTAAGAGACACTGTTTAGGCTAGCGTTGGACAAACGGTGCCCGTCAGATGATAATGATGATAACTTTATAATCAGAATGTTATAGATAAAACAAACTGATGCTGCTCGCACAGTTTCAATAAATATATACAGTTCATTGCCAAGAGAGCAGTTTCCGGATGCGTTGCAGATAACGTTATTTTTCTTCAATTTAGCATGATTTACAAAGTTTACAAGCGCACTGGCTGGTTCTTCACACAATTTATGTTAGCCAAGCTTACGCTAAGTACTTCTACGTAATCCATACTTTTACCGAGTTGGACGGTTTAATTTGAACCCACCCCGCAGAATTCGGAATGTGTAAAATAACTGCTACAAGCATCGATTTGGCTTTGTTTTGTTAACAAACTCCTGCAGCTTAAGATGAAAAATTCCTACTGAAATTATGTGCCCAACTTACGTTTCACACGGCAAATTGCTGAGTTAATATTTTCTTTTCTTGTTTGTATTGCAACTTGATCGTTGTATAATATATATATTACATATGTTTGGATCAGAGATGAAGGAAAAATGAAGAAAATTTCAAATAAAATTTTAAACCGGAATTCCGGTTCCGGTATGGATTTTGCCCTTTGCAGGAACCGCAACCGGAACACGATTTTCGCCGGAACTGGAATTCCGGTTGCTCCCTGATATATATGTTTCGAAGACCAGGTTCCGGTTCCGGTTATTCCTTGATATCCACGGTACAAGTAGCGTCAAAAGCGATCAGCTCATCGCAATGCGCGATAACAACAGCTATCGAGCCACCCAAACGTTGGGAATCAAACGAGACACTGACACATATCGCACGTAACTTATCAATTCCGAAACTGGATGAACCAAAGAAAGAATCAACAATCGGTGAGCCAAAAAAACAATCAATAATCATCGAACCAAAGAAAGAATCAACAATCGGTGAGCCAAAAAACAATCAATAATCATCGAACCAAAGAAAGAATCAACAATCAGTGAATCAAATAAAATTTTTACAATCGGCGACTGGAAAGATCTCAAACCAACAATTGGTGATCGAGAAAACGATCGTACAATCGTTGAATAAAAGAACTGCCAACAGTCGGAGAACAAATGTGTTGACGAACCTAAGAACCGGTGCAGAAAGAACCGATCACAACCAACGACAAAAGAACCGGTGAAATCGAAATCGGACCAAATCCAAAGACGACGAGGCCCGTCGACACGAAAAATATCTGGTGGGCTCAACCGAATCTCTAATAATTAACGAGACAATTGAAGTGACGACTAACAACAATGTGCCAAACCGGAAGAAACCGGTCTAAACCGAAGAAGAAATGCCATAATCCGAGACTTTGAATATTGAAAAGCACATATAATGTTATTTTAATTTGTTGTTGTTTATGCATACTATATTTGCCTAATCAATTATTGTTTTCAGGCAATTGTGTTTGGGGACCCCTTTATTCCCGAAGAAGCTCCCCCGCATAAATAAGAATAAAGTTTATGAAAGAAGGGTAAATAGGGCCGGACTTATGAAAGAAGAAACAAAAGAGGGATGGAAGTGATTGAAAGATTGGGGACGAAAGCAGGGGTCGGTTAATAGGAGAAAATAAAATCTGGAAAGGAGTGTCAGTGGTAGTGGCTGTTGTGGTATCTAGTACGAGTATGAACCTCGGATAGTAGATTACGCAATAAGAATTGCGTTCGTGTTTTATGGTTTTAAGTTTCGGATTTTGTTTTCATTGATTTATGCGATATGGCTGCTTCGAAAGGCGTAAAGAACTTACAACCGGTTCATAATTAAGTAACCTAATTCCAAATATTACGGATATAATTAGTTGATAATGTTATTTCCTAATAAAAACCTAGGTGTGTGGCTTAAAGAACTAAGCCTTGGAGAACTTAGTGGCATATGTTTTAACCCAATTGCATCCAATGGACACTGCCGCTGGGTGTATTACTTCAGGAACCTGCTTGAGAAAAGCGAAGAAACTTTATTGTAATTTCTGCAAGTATCTTTAATAGGTTTGCATATTTATAATATAAAAATACCAATACATTGCAAATGCCATCATCGAACATTTTAATAATAATATAACATTTAAATATCAACGACGCGTCACAAAGCTGCTGCCGAGTATCCGGCATCTTAGCTATGAAAATCGTCTTATGTATCTTCAACTTCAAACATTGGGAACACGTCGCCTACGCGCTGACCTCATCCTCCTGTATCAAATTATGACGAATAAAATCGATTTTGTGTTTCAACAGTTATTCGTGCTTGGAAACCCTGACACGCGCGGCCATCGGTACAGATAAAACCTCCGGAAACACCCAAAACTCTAAAAAGGCTCCACTTTTTTAGTCACCGTGTTGTTAGCGCATGGAATAGCCTGCCTCTGTTTGTGATAGAGGCTCCAACGGTTGCCTTCTTCAAACGTTTGCTCCACGTTTCCGGATGTTTACCGGAAATATCACAGTGTTCTGTCGCTGTGTTTTTTTCAGGCCCTAACAAATGGGTCTTATCGCCTCATCAACCGACGATTTTTCTTCAACAATGTACGAACGATAAGTATGGGCCGCGCACGTGAATATGCAGGTGAATAATATATATAACTGCTGAAGTGTTCTGTCAGTCTTTCAGTTTGGGTGTTACAGTTAAAAATTTCGTTAAATTTTCTTATTATTAAAAAAGTTACATGACGTTAGATGATGTATATATCCTTCTTGCAAGTGGCAATGAATATTTTAGATCATCCATTATCTACCCTATTCAACTTACGGTTTCATAATGCTGAGGTATATAGTGATTGGAAACTGACTTATATGCTGCCAATAGATTTTATGCTGAAGCATATTGTCTTATAAGCCGTATTTCATGCATTGCTAAGTTAATGCAGCGTACTATTTTGAGAACAATGTTAGTAATCAGCAGGTTACAAACTAAACAAGTGTTTGGTGACGACAAATAATTTGTTATACAAATCTCAATAAATAATTTCTGTGGTTCGTGGGAACTATAGTTTCTGAAGTTTATCGATTTCATGTCTTCCGTTATAAACAGTGGTGATAACGTGGACGTAATCTGGATTTTAGCAAAGCCTTTGATAAGGTACCCTTTTGTCGTCTGATTGCTAAATTATCCGCCTACGGCATTAGTGCAAGGTTAGTGCTATGGCTCTCCGATTTTATAATTGGCTGTTATCAAGTCATACGCATTGCCAATGTAAGATCACAGCCTAATTAACACAATTTCCTCGGAAACAGACATTCCAAGCAGCTCGTTCACCAATCGCTGTCAAAATCATAACAGTGAAGTGTTGATAAATAATATACGCATATTTATAGTTTAACACAGTAGGTACATACGTGTATGCATATACATGTATTGTATAGCTACATAACAAATTTCACTAATATCGGTATTGGCATTGTAATAATGAACGCGTCTATCGGTATTTTTCAATATCAGCCAAGCCTAATCAAAAGAACATTTTATGTTTAAAGAGGTTACGTATCCGATATATCCTACAATTTACCTGGATCCATATCTGCCTATCACTAGTGAGAAGATAGGTAAGACAGTGTGGCAAATAAAAAGTATATAGTTTTAGGGAATATGAAGAAAAAGCGTAGGAACCATATACTCCGACCATATACGTCCTGACAGACATTTAGTATATACCAATGTTCTGAGGTTAGGAATAAGGTATACGTGCTACGATCCGTCAGTGAAAATATAGGCAATCCATTTACACCTAAATCATTTTACAACAAAGCAAAGCAACAAGTAACCACGTATAACTCCATAAAAATACACAATAGGTGAAAATAACAGCACGAACAGTTGATACGTGTAAACACACCAACACTAAGTATATACAGAGACTTATAAACAAAGTCTATAGTAGGTAACACTTGGTTATTTATTCAAACCCTATTAATCATTTACGCAACATCTTACAACCTAAATTTGTTCAACGTGGTCATGCCAAAGCAAGCAATCGTGACAGCCTGCATATTTACTCTAATCATTAGTCATCGTTAAAAGAAAGAAAAACAACTAAATTACTACAACGTGGCCATCGCAATTAGCTAAGTAGGTAACAATGTTTTAATTCTTCAAAAACAGCAATTTAACTTAAACTAGATTTTTAACAATCTTACCTTTGAATCTTACCTTTGAAAGCAACAGGGACCTAGCGCGAACTCGTTTGGCGGTCCCTACTCCATTCACTTTTGAAACTGTCTAAAGTTGGTGCCTCGACCGTCGAAGTTGATAATCGATTCCAAATTGGGACTGTTGGAACGGCAAAGAAGTGTGATCTTCTGTTGGTCCGACAACGGTGATGGAACAGTTTATGCCTACGGCCACGTAATTGACGCGTCGGTCTACAGAAGAACTCATCTGGATCAAGTACGGAGTAGTTGTTGATAATTTTGTAGCAGTTGAAGAGGTTTGCAGTTGTACGCCGCTGTTCCAGAGACGACATGCCATCCCAATCGATGTCATATGCTAGCCGCAAGCACTGCCGTTATGTGTTCTTGAGATCCTCCTTTAGGCCGCTGTATTGTGGCGACCTTACCGACGACGCATATTCAAGCAACGGACGGACGAGTGCCTTGTAAAGGTGTACGATGACATCAGTGGTTCGGGAGACTATACATCGTTTAACCATCCCAATGATACGATTGGCCCGAGCGATGATGTGGCTGACGTGGGTATTGACTCTGAGGTCTGAAGATATATGACGCCGAGATCAATCACTTCCGCCGATTCGTTGATTATGCCGCTCTGAAGCTAGTATGGGTTCTGATTTTTCGGGCGTATCCCCAGAATGTGGCGCTTCTGCTGTTTAGGAGTCATCAACGTCTCGCTGCACCACTTTTCAATTTCCAATAAGTCATGTTGCAAAATAAGGTGATCCCGGTGATCGCTGATGGGGCGAAAAGGTTTGAGGTCATCGACGAAGAGAGGGACTTTAGTGCCATCTGACACACGATCGACAATGTCGTTTATTATAAATATCAGGAAGCAATATGGTCCGGAGAGGGTTCCCTGTGCGATGCCGCTGGTTACTGGCCGCCACTCAGTCACATAGCCGCTTAAAACAACGTATTGGCGACGATTGCAGAGAAATGAGTGGAACCAGTTACCCTAATACCGCTGTAGTCCATCTTGTTGAGAAGTCGGCGAATTGTGACAGAGTCAAATGCTTTCTTGAAGTCGAGATAGGACAACGTCTATCTCCGGCAGAGCAGGGTCGTCGAAGTATTGGATCCACTCATTTAGACAGTAAAGAAGGTTTCTGGTAGTGGATCTACTGGGTAGGGCGCCATGTTGCTGCACCGATATTTGTCCAGTACGAAGCAAGAAAGGGAGTACCGCATCCCATATAATCGATTCGAGGCATTTGGAAACAAGAGATGTCTGGGATATGGGTCGTAAGTCGTCACATTTAGGAGTAGAGCCCAATTTTTTTGGAATTGGAGTAACATTTGAACAATAAAAAATAATATGTCATACAGTTCCTAAGGCCAATGTTTAAATATACATATATACTATTTGCACTTCTATGTATTAACCTAGTACTGTACTAGGACCAGTTCTGGCCCTATGGGATCCCAGCTGCACCACTATTCTCCTTAGCGTGTGGTGCCCGGACAACCCCGGCTTCCACGACTCCCCGGTAATCTATGCGATGACCTAAGGGAACCGCTTAGCTTAGCAGGCCGCCGGCGGGTTAACCAGGGTGTTCGGCCTGGCCCCTATATTGGCCCACGTGTCTAGTGGCATGAAGGTCCCCCTGAGGGAGAGTCAACCCTTAAGCCTGCTCACAGGTAATAAGGCTGACTCGCCTTTCCCTCATTATCCACTTAATCCCCTGAGCGGGGTTCTCTGGTCCTAGCGTAGCCTTGGCGGGATTCCCGTTGGTGTGTCCCTTTTCGCTACTGTGCCGTTGCTGATCCTGGAGCGTTACACGACTAACCCTGAAACCTAGACGATAAGCATGTGTTCATCCTAACCGGCTTAGGCGAGGTATGTCCCCGAAATTTTGAAGACTTATGATAACGTAGGGGTACTGAAGCGGAGGCCCCAGTCCCTTGATTGTCTAGACCGTAGCTACTAGTGCCGTGTGCCGGGCGGAAAGCTATGCCGAGTAGTAATTAACTGTGCGGGGTTTGCGGCGGGGATGCTCCTGATGATTCAAGTAAACACGGGCATAGTCCGGGGTACAGGAGGTTGCGAACGCGGGCCCTAAAGCGGGGTCATGCGGGCGGACTTATATTAGCGGACGAAATTTGCACGAAGCGGGGTGGTGGTTGGTTTGCTCGCTATAACGTAGAATTCACCCAGTTTCAAAGTCCTGAAGGGTTTCATTTGAAATTAATTTCCAAAGTTTCACGGGGTCAGGAAGTTAGGTCAAACTCCGAACTGCTTCAATAATTCACGATTCAACTCGTTTACTGTCGAGTCAATTTTTTTGCATTATCCACATACTATAAACACCGCCCAATTGGGGCGTATCGCAACTAGGTACGGCTCGGCCCAAAAAATGTCACACTAGCCAAACGTTGCTTTACAGCGACTGTGACAAAATCCGGCCTTGCCGCACACATCTTAAGGTAAATGATGCATTAATACTATATCATATGACTCACACGATTTTTCACTAGAGTAAAGTAGTGTTGGGCATTTAGAGCTCCTTTAAAATGCGTATTTGTTAAAATCATCTGGTTTCCTGAGCATGGGCCATAAAATACGCTTGGGGATATAGGACACTGTCATACTAGGGATATAGGACACTGCTATACAGATATATCTACCTCACTTTAAAAAGTTTAGTCAAGGAAACCAGAATTTTAAGTTTGTTTAAGCCAATACCTAATACCACTGCAGCGCTGTTTAAGAGTATTCAGCACCCAGCGACCGAATGAATGAAACTCAGAATTATACGTCATCAACGCATTATACATTACAATATAATTAGTGATATCTATAATTTTTTGAGATCGCTGCATATATGTTTACTGATTTTGATTTCTATCTCTAGCTACACCCATGCGGGCACTGTCTAGAGTCCGTTTTCAGCACTTAAATGGTCGGTTAATGGCGGTGTTATACTTGCCTTATCGCACTTGTGCAACGATTTCATAGATTATCCACGGCTATACATCCCTATGCGTCGCAAAATTTAAATTGCCACACTCTGAGGTTCTCTTACCAATTAAATTCTGCACAATTATACGGTATGGTAACGATAAATAATAAACATCTGTGTCCCTCTCAGCACGGTCACCTGTGTGGTGGCCCATTGCTTATTAAACTTACTCGGCGCAAACAAATGATACCTGTAAATAATAAAAGGAATGTTTACTTTGTTTTGACAGTATGTTGTTTATACATGGATTTCTGCTCTAAGGACAGCAAATTTTTTTGCTCAACACGGTGCCTATTTAAATTCGCGATTTACAATGAGTTTCAAACGTCATGTAGTCGGGTTAAACAGCACATTATTATATTTTGCGGGCTGTATTGAGCAGACATTTATAATGTACGAAGTTGTATTCTATTATATTTTAACGTTTTTCATTTCGTCAAATCAAATCGAATAGCTATTATAAGCGCCAATACAAGTAAATCTGCCGCCTATATATTGGTCACTCTTATCAAACATTTCGGGCCGGTCTTTGAATAAGACTTCGGAGCTAGAATCGGGCTTTTTTGAAAATTAGCGGCCCGGCCGTGCCCAAAATTTTTACCTTGGGCTCAACGTCTGGCCCGGCTCGAACGAAAGTAAGACAGGTCCAGATTCAGCGGCGCAGCACCCTATTCGAAAGGGGGGGACAACTCAAAGCGGGGGCGCCACGAGTAAAAAATCCCATTTTTAAGGGTTTTGCCCAAAATTGGGGGGCGCCGGTAATGAATGATATTCTACGTTTAAAACTACACATTTTAGCAAGTTCAGGGCTGATCATGTAAGAATTAGCAGTCTTGTTTCATTGCGACGTCAACTTATAAACATTGACTAAAAAGATGCCTAGGCGAGGGCTGCATTTGAAATGACGCTCAGCTTGTTAGGTTCATAAATTTCATTTAGGATTTAATCATGCTACTGCTCATCATAAATACAAGTTCAAAATAACAACATTAAAATCTAAAACTTGAGTACTCCGACGACTAGATACAAAAAGACGGATGAAAAACCTCTAACTCCGAATAGCTCATTTCTTCCCTCATATGTCGAACGGGTTTGCCGTCCCCTGAGGGCCTATATCATGTACTTACAACACGTCTGCTGCTTTTTGCTGTTGCTTACCAGAACACCAGATCTTTTGGGGATGGATCTTCCTCCTGGTTCCCGTATGTGACGGTCTACGTTTTGATCTGCGGAAATTAACCCTGAATTCGTTGGGCAATCCCGACCGCAACATTATAATAATTTTTAAAGAAATCGCAAATATATTTTCAGGAATAAAATAATCAGAAATATTTTGTAAAAAGAGCAGTTCTTCGGAGCCTAACCTGTAATAAATAGCATTTCTCATCACTTGTCTACAAATCGTGTACTAGGACCAGTTATGGCCCTAAGCGATCCCAGCTGCACCACCATTTTGCTTGAAGTGGTGCCCGGACAGCCCCGGCTTCCACGACTCCCGGGTGAACTGCTAGCTGACTTAAGGGAATCGCTTAGCTTAGCGAGCTTCCAGTGGGTTTACCAGGGCGTTCGGCCTGGCGCCTATGCTGGATCCACGTATCTAGTGATATGACGGTCCCCCTGAGGGAGGGTCAACCCCTAGGCCTGCTCACAGGTAATAAGGCTGACCCGCCTTTCCCTCATCTCATTTATAAAAATGATAACTCGAGGAAGCGCCTGGGTACTGATCCCAGGGCCCTCATACAGCATAAAATTTCCCTTAAAATAGGGAACTGAAGCCTATATGCAGATTTCGACGATGAGTCAGATATTAGTTTAGTTGATTCTCTCCTACGTAAAGCCTAGCAGTTTGCACGGCTTCTTAGCTGGTTTAGTAGCCTGGCCAAGGTTACTGTTATGTTTAACATGCTCGGTTAAATCTTAATCCTTAGTGAAGGCGTCCGATCCTTGCTTGAAAATCTTATTCAATCAGTATTAACAAAACGGACCACCTAGCATGAACGTAACACTCCAACACTTTATTAATACAAACCGCAATTATGCACCACACATATGGACATAACATTGATGCCATGTTATTGTTGTGGGTACCTCGCAGGATACCCGCTACGTATACAATAGGTGATGTGCACTCCTTGCCCTATTACAGGGATATGAAGAAAACAAACATCAGCCCTTTGCACTATAGACTTTATTCCTGCTGGACATGCGTTGGCCCCCAATGACGACCCGTTCACGGTTATTTCCTCAACAGTCAGTGTTTGACTAAAGCACTTGCCTAGGTACTTTCATTCAACCCAATGCGTGAACTCCTTTCTTTTTCCACACTCCTTTATGAATGAGTTTCTTCTCAGTGGGTCTGGAGTCACCTGCGAACATTCCGCGATTACGGTGAACCGATTTCCTTATTACAATCGAAAAGTATGCAGTGCTGTGGCAGGAGGGGAAACGAGCGGCCCTAATTAAAACGAGAAGATAATGCTGCGTCCCCTGAGCTTCGGACGGCATGGTCTGCCTTCCCATAATTTAGCCTTATATTTTTGACGTAAAAATTGCTTTGACGAGGACGCCTGCCGCGTCTACACGGTATGGAAGTCCACGTCCAATGATTTTGCTTTAGTTTGGAGAGGCGTTTGTGATAGAACTTCTCAAAGTACTAGCTCAACTATGAGGCGCGGTTTCGAATGGCTTTGTTTACATTCAGACTAGATTAATAAGTCGCAGTTGATTCCAACTCACTCTACAAGTTGGTTTACTGCCTCTCCGGGCATTACCGTTTCGGGTCCTGGAACGTGGTCATTGGCAACATCACGGCTTAAAGCAATCGCTATAGCGCAGCCAACTAAAACGTTTTGATTGGAGAGCCTAAAGCTAAACTACCTTGCATCCCGGGGCATACCGAAGTTTCCCTATTTCGCTAAAACTTGCTGGAAACGGGACGGCATAACACACGAATGGTCGTGATACGTCACCCCATCGGAGTGTCCGGATAGGCCCACACGATAGTTATCAAAGGTTAAAAGCTGACGCGGTCCTGTACCGTCTCTATACGGCGTGTAGTACCCGTCCGAAGTTTTCGGTTATAGAGTCCTACTCGATTATGTGAAACACTCAGGGAGAAAACTGAAATTTCGGCAGTTTCCTGGGGGGCCTCCTCTTTTTATTATTCATGTAAAATATCCTACAGCCTACCCTGCAAATGATCACGTCCGGGCTGTTATTACATCACTTCCTCCACTATCGTGATTATATGCCTCCCACTCGGCCGACCTGGATCCATCCGGGTTTTACTATCCTACAATATAAGTTGAACTTTACCAACTAGAGAGCGCGCATGGGGATCCCGAAGCAAGAATCGAAACAGGGATTAATAACTTTATAAGGCAGTCGAGGTTCCGTAGTGTCCTAACATGCCAACTCGCGCTGCGGGGGCCTTAAACTATTTAATGTAAATCGACGAAGTTCCCTACCGCGTCTACACGGTGTGGAGTACTCGTTTTGAAACGAGTGATCAGTTATATGGCAACGAGAAATCTCACAGAACAGAGCTCTAGATGTACTGATAGCCTAGCGAACGATTCCTATTTATGCTTAAATAATTCTCTGCCCTCGTGGCTGCGTCCAGGTCACTGCAATTCGCTTAACGCCTTACCCTTCTCGTGTCCCTGTGTCCTTCCCCTTTCCCCGTGTGTTCTTTACTACCCGGTTCCTACTCACATCACTTAATAATTAATTTTCGCCCCCCCCGCCCGAGTCTAGAAAACGAAATGCGACCCGGCGAGCGGGGAACCAGTCGAGACCATGAAGACTTTGTGATAAATTTAGCGTGATTTCGCAATTGTGTTAGGGCTTGCACTTACGGTTGCGCAGAGCATCCGTCGGAAGCTTCAGCACCCGCAAGGGCAGCCCTTGCTGGTAAAATTTTTAAAACCGAGGAAAAGCTTACTAGGAGGGACTCTGCACTGCGTCTACACAGTGTGAGGCACTCCTGGGAAAGTTAAGAGGCGAAAACGGAAAGTGAACCACGATTGTAAAGGAAAACCTGGGTGAAACTAAGGAAAACAACGTAGCGATAACCGCAAAAAGCGCGACACCAACCTTGACGAGCCAAATCTCGACTAGCTTCGACGCCGAGTCGGGCCCCTTTCTTTTATACCCTGCTCTATCCCCTCTAAATGTCTGGGCCCTAAATTTGAAATTTAAATTCTGCTACAAATTCAAAAGCGTATGTATATAGGCAAAACGTAAAACCTTGGAGATGTATAAAGTAAAGTTTTAAATTTAAACATCGTACACACATGGAGACATACATATAAACAAATAGCAAATATGCGCATATGCATAGTTAGCCAAACAAAACCCTTAGTAGCATCACTCGTAGTAGCCCCTCAGGGGGCAATCGTCGTTTGTCAAAACAATATCGGCAGCGGGCAGTGGCTGAAGAGTGCCAGCTATGCCAAACCTCGCGCTGGTCGGCACGACACTTTTCAAGAGAAAAATTATACGGGCGCTCACGGCGCTCGCAACTTCCTATAGTTTTAAGATATTTTGTGGCATTGCGGACGAACGAAAAGGAGTAGGTGGCCGGGCGCGGAATCAGATTCACGCCCAGGCTGGTCGCCTACTGATAAAAATAGGATTTTTAATGTAAAATCAATAGGTGGCCCGTTTGGGATGCCTTTTGTTTTTTTCGCAAATGTAGGAAAATATTTTGGGGCAGTATCTAGAGGGTTATGAGGTATTGCGCGAGCCGATAGGGTTAGGTGGCCCCAGTTTTCAACGAAATACTTAGTATTGGATAGTGTGGGGGTGTATAGCTCAAAAACCCGGGAAGTTTTGGTTAATTTATTGGTGCTTTTTGGCTTTGAAAATCGGGTGTTTAAACGCCTAATTAGGGGTCCATTATTACTTATAGGTAAGAGATACGTTGACCCGATTGCGTGAATTTGAAACGTTGAGGGGCCCTAAGGATAATGTCATAATCCTATTTTGCGTGAAGTGCCAAAAAACTGTAAAATTGGCCTATAAAATACCTATGGAAAAATTAGATTCTCGTTGCATTTTGTCAGTTCTAATTTGTCTTTTAACCTAAGTTCCACTAAACATTACGAATTCTTTATATAACCGCTGCATGCCAGGATAAGTCTCCAAGATTTGGATCGCAACAAAATTGCCCGTTTGGATTTTTTGATAAAGATTCCGCCTAGTATCCTGACCCATCCTGACACGCAGTACACATACATTTTTATGATATACAACGATAATTATGACAAGGTTATACATGCGCAACGGCAACGGCCTTTGGGCACCGAATCAATGAACCCGAAAGTAAAATCGTGTAAACTTCGCCCATTGTCGTCGGCCGATCCGAGTGCACAGTCGCTGTTCCCTCATACAACACAACTATTCATTACACCATGATAATGCACCTTCCTTCCATGAGACCAACCGGATACCACCAGTCGAAATCACGATTATTTCATTGCAGTGCGAAAATCACCCCGCGCACCTCAGGCGGGTAGAGCATGATCGGACAACACATAATACCAATGGCATATTTTATTTTACATAAACAACAAATTATGCATATTCCAATACCAAGATCACGCTCCACCGGTATCCGGTCGCCCTAATTGTAACTACTTTCCTAGTTCAGGTATTTGTTGAAATTCCTCTGAAAATCTTGGGCTGTTACATCTGAAGGACGTTTTGGTGATACAAGTACATAAAGAATTGTCGTCCTTCTACCCGTTTTTATAAATCTTTGGGGAATTTTTCGCAACCTCGCAAAATTTTTAAATCTCAACTTAACAGATCACATGGGCTGTATATCATATCGGACAAAAAGGCTAATTTTTACACAAATTTTACATTTTTATCGACATTTTCCCCCAAATGAATTTCTACCATAAAGTAAGGAGTCTAATAAATCCAAAAATATTTCACTCGGATCGGCCGGGGACAAGTTTACAGGATTTTGCTTTCGGGTTCATTGATTCGGTGCCCAAAGGCCGTTCTCTGTGCACATGTATAACGTTGTCATCATTATCATTGTATATCATAAAAATGTATGTGTACTGCGTGTCAGGATGGGTCGGGATACAAGGTGAAATCTTTATCAAAAATCCCAACGGGCAATTTTGTTGCGATCCAAATCTTGGATACTTATCCTGCCATGCAGCGGTTATATAAAGAATTCGTAATGTTTAGTGGAACTTAGGTTAAAAGGCGAATTAGAACTGACAAAGTGCAACGAGAACCTAATTTTTCCATTGGTATTTTAAAGGCAAGTTTTACAGTTTTTTGGTACTTCACGCAAAATAAGATTATGACATCCTGAGGGGCCGCGTAACGTTTCAAATTCACGCAATCGGGTCAACTTATCTCTTACCTATAAGTACTAATGGACCAATAATTAGGCGTTTAAACAGCCGATTTTCGAAGACAAAAGCGCCACTAAATTAACCAAAACTTCCCGGGTTTTTGAGCTGTGCACCCCCACGCTATCCAATACTAACTATTTCGGTGAGAACCGGAACCACCTAACCCTACCGGTCCGCTCAGGACCCTAGTAACCCTCTTGGAGCACCGAAATTTTCTACATTTAGCGCAAAAAACGGCTTCCAACGGGCCACCTATTGGTTTGACATTAAAAAGCATATTTTTATCAGTAGGCGACCAGCCAGGGCGTGAATCTGATCCCTCCCCGGCCGCCTACTCCTTTTCGTCCGTCCGCAATGCCACAAAATATCTTAAAACTCTAGGAAGTTGCGAGCGCCCTGAGCACCCGTATAATATTTCTCTTGAAAAGTGCTGCGCCGACCAGCGCGAGGTTTAGCATAGCTGGCACTCTTCGGCCACTGCTCCCTGCCGATATTGTTTTGACAAACGACGATTGCCCGCTGAGGGACTACTACGAGTGATGCTACCAAGGGTGTTGTTAGGCTAACTATGCTTATGCGCATATTTGCTATTTGTTTATATGTATGTCTCCATATGTGTACGATGTTTAAATTTGAAACTTTACTTTATACATCTTCAAGGTTTTACGTTTGCCTATATACATACGCTTTTGAATTTGTAGCAGAATTTAAATTTGAAATTTAGGGGCCCAGACATTTAGAGTGGATAGAGCAGGGTACAAAAGAAAGGGGCCCGACGCGGCGTCGGAGCCAGTCGAGATTTGGCTCGTCAAGGTTGATGTCGCGCTTTTGGCGGTTATCGCCAAGTTGTTTTCCTTAGTTTTACCCAGGTTTTGCTTTACAATCGTGGTTCACTTTTCGTTTTTGCCTCTTAACTTTCCCACGAGTGCCTATCACTGTGTAGACGCAGTGCAGAGTCCTTCCTGGTGATCTTTTCCCTGGTTTTAAAAATTTTACCAGCAAGGGCTGCCCTTGCGGGTGCTGAAGCGTCCGATGGATGCTCTGCGCACCCGTAAGCGCAAGCCCCAACACAATTGCGAAATCACGCTAAATTTATCACAAAGCCTTCATGTTCTCGACTGGTTCCCTGCTCGCCGGGTCGCATTTCGTTTTCTAGACTCGGGGGGCGAAAATTAATTATTAAGTGACGTGAGTAGGAACCGGGGAGTAAAGAACACACGGGGAAGGGGGAAGGACACTGGAGGGGTATGGCGTTAAGTGAATCGCAGTGACCTGGAGGCAGCCGCGTGGGCAGACAATTATTTAAGCATAAGTAGGAATCGTTCGCTAGGTCATCTGTAAATCTAGAGCTCTGTTCCCTGAGATTTATCGTTTCCACATAACTGATCACTCGTTCAAAACGAGTTCTCCACGAGACGCGGTAGGGAACTTCATCGATTTACATTAAATAGTTTAGGGCCCCCGCAGCGCGAGTTGGCACGTTAGGACACTACGGAACATCTACTGCCTTATAAAGTTATTAAACCCTGTTTCGATTCCCGTGCACGCTTTCAAGTTGGTAACATAAGTTCAACTTATATTGTAGGATAGTAAAACGCGGACGGCTCCAGGTCGCCCGAGTGGAAGGCATGTAATCATGAGAGCGGAGGAAGTGATGTAATAACAGCCCGGACGTGGTCATTTACAGGGTAGGCTGTAGGATATTTTACATGAATAATAAAAAGAGGAGGCTCCCCAGGAAACTGCTGAAATTTCAGTTTTCTCCCTGAGTGTTTCACATAATCGAGTAGGACTCTATAACCGAAAACTTCGGACGGGTACTCCACGCCGTATAGAAACGGTAGAGGACCGCGTCAGCTTTTAACCTTTGATAACTGTCGTCGGGCCTATCCGGACACTCCGATGGGCTGACGTATCACGACCCTTCGTTTGTTATGCCGTCCCGTTTCCAGCAAGTTTTAGAGAAATAGGGAAACTTCAGTATGTCCCGGGATGCAAGGTAGTTTAGCTTTAGGCTCTCCAATCAAAACGTTTTAGTTGGCTGCGCTATAGTGATTGCTTTAAGCCGCGACGCTAAGGACGCGAAACGGTAATGCCCGGAGAGGCAGTAAACCAACATGTAGAGTGAGTTCGAGTCAACTGCGACTTATTAATCTAGTCTGAATGTAAACAGAGCCATTGGAAACCGCGTCCCATAGTTGAGCTACTACCCTGAGGACTTTTATGACCAAAACGCCTCTCCAAACAAAAGGAAAATCATTGGACGTGGACTTCCGTACCGTGTAGACGCGGCAGGGGTCCTCGTCAAAACAGAGCCACTCGAAACCGCGCCCCATAGTTGAGCTAGTACCCTGAGGAGTTCTATGACGAAAACGCCTCTCCAAACAAAAGGAAAATCATTGGACGTGGACTTCCGTACCATGTAGACGCGGCAGGGTCCTCGTCAAAACAATTTTTACGTCAAAAGTATAAGGCTAAATTATGGGAAGGCAGACCATGTCGTCCGAAGCTCAGGAGATGCAGCATTGTCTTGTCGTTTTAATTAGGGCCGCTCGTTTCCCCTCCTGCCACAGCACTGCATACTTTTCGATTGTAATAAGGAAATCGGTTCACCGGAATGTTCGCAGGTGACTCCAGACCCACTGAGAAGAAACTCAATCATAAAGGAGTGTGGAAAAAGAAAGGAGTTCACGCATTGGGTTGAATGAAAGTACCTAGGCAAGTGCTTTGTAAGAGTAGTCAAACACTGACTGTTGAGGAAATAACCGTCAACGGGTCGTCATAGGGCCAACGCATGTCCAACAAGAATAAAATCTATAGTGCGAAATGCTGATTTTTGTTTTCTTCATATGCCTGTAATAGGGCAAGAAGTGCACATCACCTATTGAATACGTAGCGGGTATCCTGCGAGGTACCCACGACAATAACATGGCATCAATGTTATGTCTATATGTGTGGTGCATAATTGCGGATTGTATTAATAAAGTGTTGGACTGTTACGTTGATGCTAGGCGATACGTTTTGTTAATACTGATTGAATAAGATTTTCAAGCAAGGATCGAACGTCTTCCCTAAAAGGATTAAGATTCAACGGATCATGTTCAATCATAACAGTAACCTAGGCCGGCGACTAAACCAGTTAAGAAGCCGTGCAAACTAACTAGGCTTTACCTAGGCGAGAATCGACTAAACTAGTATCTGACTCATCGTCGAAATCTGTACATAGGTTTCAGTTCCCCATTTTAAGGGAAATTTTACGCTAGATGAGGGCCCTGGGATCAGTACCGAGGCGCTCCTTCGAATTATAATTTTAACGCGAAATCTCAAACTGAGCTAATCGAACTTACAGTCGGACCTACACTCACGTGTACTAGATTAAAACAGGAAACCTCACCACCCTTAAGGACATAAATGAGATGAGGGAAAGGCGGGTCAGCCTTATTAACTGTGAGCAGGCCTAGGGATTGACCCTCCTTCATATCACTATATACGTGGGCCAGCATAGGGGCCAGGACGAACACCCTGGTAAACCCGCCGGCAGCTCGCTAAGCTAAGCGATTCCATTAGGTCAGCTAGCAGTTCACCGGGGAGTCGTGGAAACCGGCGTTGTTCGGGCACCACACCAAGGAAAATGGTGGTGCAGCTGGGATCCCTTATGGCCAGAACTGGTCCTAGTACATCGTACATGAAACACTCTGAACAACCAGAACAGAAATCTTGACCTTTTCACTTCATTTAGCATATAAACGCTGAAATATGTAACTTATTTCGGTGTACATGAAATCATGCAAAGCAATATCCCAATAGTTGACGGTATTCGCCTTTAGAAGTGCTTTTCACAATGTCCATTAAGTTACAAATAAAGCATATATATTCGATTCGGCAACTAAACTGCGCTATGTACGACAGCCAGCACACACTTGCGGATTCTTGATCATGAGAACATACATGAGCGGCTTGCAATCAGTTTTAACAATGAAATGGACGCCGAGGAACCATAAAATATGCTTAATCGCCAGGAAATTGCCAATAGTTCCCTGTCGAACGCAGATTTACGCGTTTCCAGATAGGTGGACTTGCGAGAAAGCAACACTAATACCGCTTATGCCGTTTATGCCTTGATTTAGGACGACTCCAACTGCTTATCCAGAAGCATCGACTATGGCATCGAGTTTGGCAAAACTGTTCGAAAACACAAACAGTACAGTTGATTTTGAAGCTACTTTCAAATCATCAAATGGTTGTTTCGAAATGTTATCCTATTGACCAGTAAATTTGGAATCTTCTGATTTGCGCGTCAACGAAGTAAGTATTGTCGCTATTACTGAAAATCGTGGATTAATCTGTGGTGGAATCTGATAGTACCGAGGAAACGTTTAATTTCTTTAACTGTTGTAGGTAAGGAAAAATTGTCAATTGCTGAAACGTTGTCCCTAAATGTTTGAGACCGGCTTTATAGATGTTGACGCCGACAAAGACAACAGACTGCATAAAGATTCGCACGTTGTAATGCAGCAGAGCAGTACCCAACCGCTTACCTCCGTGTCACGAAGAACGCACGGAGCTGTGCCATTGTGATAGGTCAGAAACAGGACGGTGAGCCAGGTCAGGGCCAAGAAACAAAAAGAGGGATCTAAGTAAGTACGTAGCGAAGTGCGTATTTCTTATACAATATAACAAAGAGTTACACCACAGATGGATCTCCAGCTCTTAAATTACTCAGGATTTTAAATACAACGAATCATAACAGGCCGGTCACGCGATATTATGACATATTGCTTAACAGGTAGCATAAACCTGCCTACACAAAATCTTTATCCAGCCAGCCAGACAACTTTCGGAGAGAACACCCTCGTTGCCTGACGTATACTTGGTGCCGGTTTGTAACTATTTAATCCAATATATACCATTTTCATTGGTCGAACATATCTTTGCCTGTGTCCGGCGATCTGATAGATGTGTTCTTGGTGTAGGTGTCAGACGAAGCACAGCAAACCAGGACTCTGTGTGGTAGGAAACTTTTAGCTGAGCTAAGGACTGCGCGGTATTCAATATGAAGACTCTGCACGGTCACCCCGAAGGCATAGTTTGGACTAGGCGATTGTGGGGAAAATGTTGTGTGATTAAATCACACCACCTCTAATAGGCAGATCATCCCTTATTTTACACAGCCCCTTTAGTGCAGAACACTTCCAGGAGATACCTTTAGCTGTTCTGTGCTCTTTGTGACACTATTGGCCTGCAGAGTTGTGCTTCGGGATATTTTAGCACGGTATGGTACCATGTGTGGGCGCCGCCGGGTCGACCGAGGAAGTCAATTAGTACTTAAAATTTGCGCACATTTTCAAAAATATAACCAAACAAGTTGACTGGCTCGCCCAGCTAAAGGTAAATTGACCACATCAGGCGTTACGATCGCTCTAGCTTACCTCAGGTATTCAGTAAAATTTGTTATATGCCCGACCATTATTGTATTTAACTTTGTTCATTTTTTGACATCACTTATTTTTGTGTTGAACCATGAATCTACGGAAAACCTGGCGTTGATAATTAAAATGGCCACAGCAAGTCATGATATGTAAGGTCTGAAGCTTCGGAGTAAAATCATCACATAATATAAATTTATCTAGGCTTTTGTATGTCTCCTGCAAAGGCTTGTCCTACGTATAAAGACATGAAATAAAAATGCTAAGTTCATGGAATATTCGATCATTTCAAAGGGCGCTGGGCTTCTAGCCTCCTGGAATTGTGCATAAAATTTTAATAGGTAGCTCATAACAAAAATTTCGCTTTGAAAGAATTAAGGAACAACCTTCTGTCAAAACTTATTTTACTTAACTATATTTTTACGGTGCATGACAGTCAATAACATTGCCAGAAGTAAGAGTTCACGCACCCTAGGCATTCGTGCCGGTCAGTTACTGTATTTCATTAGCGGAAAGCTTACAGTAGCTTTATTAACTACTTGGTTATTAAGACAAGGCAATGTAGCGATGATATTATTAGTCCGCCAACGGTTTTTCAGTTCTCTCGATCACATAACAGTGTTCCTGTGATGACATGAGCGAATGTGCGTCTGTTAACCGAAAGAGGTGACACATTGTAAAGTTTTATCGACGCCGGGAATTCAAAGACAATATCAGCTCATAATGATCAATTTTCTACACACTCTAGCAGTACGCTGAATCAAACTTACAGTATGCTACGAAATGCCTCTTTTCGAATATGTTTCAATATATATCTATATGTTCGGCAAGTTTAACAATCAATATCAAAATTTGAGCTTTTGCGGCGGGCAAAATAAAATGTATGTCAGGCAAGTAAGTGAGTGGAACCTGGCTAAGTTTACAGTGGTGGTCAGTATTGAGGAAATAATAGGTCTTTTGAGCTTCACTCGTAGATACCCAACTCAAACTTATTTTGGGGTTCACCTGCATTTTGATAAGATTGAATATGATGTCCGAACGCGGGATCAAATTCAGCCATTTGTATATGTTTCCAAGGTTTTCACTTGGGGACTTTACAGCTGAAACTGGAAATAACTCATTTTGCAAAATGAGGTCACAAGTCTGTGGCTACTGGCACAATGTTTGTACAGTGATTTGATTAAGTTTGACTCTACAAACCTTAAAAACCGAATTATGTCTAGTTATTCAACAATTTTTAAGTATTAAGTGTATTTAAGTTGAGCGTTTCCATACTCACCAAATAACTATTAGTAATGCGACAGTAAACTTAACCCACGCACATCAACAATCCTATTTTGCTATTTAGGTTTAAAATCTGTTTCCGAACACGTTTTGGTGAACCGTAATCCGGCGAAAATTTGTTCTGGAACACACAGCTATGCGATAATAATCCAGCAAATTTGTGTTCCCGAAAATTCAACAAAAGTTACCTAATTTTTGCGAATGAAAATCTACCAGATTTGGATTCGCTGGTTTTGTTCGAGAACACTGTGGCCTAAGGCTAAGCTGCAGTCTTTCAAAAGAATATGTTTGCCGTTGATTTGTGGTTCAAGTTCTACTAGCGATATATGAATTGGATGTAAAATTGGATGCAATAAAAATAACTTCAACGATTTGCAGTGAATGCAGAGGTTATATTTGAGGCTACCAGCATTTATTAAAATCATGCAGTTTCGCAGTATATATGCAACGTTTTCAAAAGCATTACAGAATTCCGCGGATGTGTTATAGAAGCCGATAATGCTTAGCAACAGAATTGAAAGTTCACTTTGAAATAGCCCATAAACAGAGTTGTAAAGCTTCAACATTAAATCAAACCAAAGTTTTAAACAGCGTCGATTTGAACGCAGCCAATCATCACATCTGTACGGTTGCCAGTAGAACTTTACCATATTGCTAATAAACTGTATGGCTTATGCCATATGGCTTTAGTATCGTTTGTCACTTCCATAACCTCTTGTCAAGCAAAGAAATTATCCTGTAATAATAGTTACCTACAGATGTTTCATGTTAAATTTTGGAGAGTTCCTGTGCCAAGCAAAAGCAAATGCAGAGTAAGAGCAATATTGGGATCGCATCACGCTCTCGGAAAATACAATATTTAATCTGATCATTTATAAAGACAAAATATCACCACTGTGTAGTTAACACCAACATAACGTTCATAAAAATTGTATATATGACCATCTTTAGGTTTTGATTATTTTTGTATTGCTGTTTTTTAATCATCGGTACTAGAATAGGAAAGGAACACAGATGCGTGATAACTCACCTGAAATTTGCAACGGTGCATATTTTATCATGGATTCCGAAATACGGGTGTCCATTGTTCCGATGAATCATGCTCTCAACGAATCAAAGGGGTTCTACTTTTTTAGTATTTAGATATTTTGCGTAATGCGGCAATTACGTTATAAATTACCCGCCTGGTTGCAGTTTTGTCTCTGTGTAGTCACGTCTATGCCTGGACGGCAGTCAAAAGGATATAACATAAACAACAATGTAATGGTACAGAATATATTATACATTGTGATTTCGACAATACCCTACATTTCAAACAAATTTAAAACAGCTTGCAAAACCTGTTATAACAAAATCTCAAATTATGTAAGCATTGTCATTGTATTCCGTACACATTATCATTAGTATGTTGTGTAAGGGTGACTGGCGGAAACTTGAGCTATATCGTGTCGCTAACGTGAAAAATAACCTTCATCAATGTGGAAATGTTGTTGTCACTAAATGGAATTTGACTGTATCTACAGTGCACCGGTGACAAAATCATAATAAAATGTACCATTATTGTGGTAAATTTTGGATAAGTTTTAGCCAATACTTCAACAAGACTATTTCATTTCAAATTACATGTCTTTTTAACAAAAGGGTGAACATTTTCAAATTTAAAGGTATACTAAATAATATTAAGTAAATATATAGTGCTCCAAAACCATTAAATAAGTTAAGATTTCAACAACAAATGCTAACCCATCTGCTTTATTCTTAGGTTTAGTTAGCGCATACGATTCAGGTGGTCCTGGTGACTAAAGTGAATATTTTATATGATTTTAACAGCGACCAATTCTACGCTCGGCGAAGTATATTGGGATCGCAGCCAGTAATGAAACAGCTAATTCTTTCGAGGGTGTACGTATGTTAGGCACTTCAGTTGCTCAGAACAATTCGTATCATATAAGAAAATTACAATTTCCGTTTAATTTCCTATATAAAAGCTGACAATATATAATGTATTTCAGTAAATAAAAAACCACGCAAAGCATTGCACTACCACATGATCGTTTAAGTATATTAGCGATCATATGAGGTCTTTACTGAGTGAGATTATTTACATTACGAAGAAAGCTGAGTAACAACACCGCGTAGATCATAACAACAGCCGACTAACAAAAACTGTTCACTGCTCGCGAATAGCAGTGTTGATTGTGAGAAAGCGACAAAAATTTATTTACTTTTTGTTTCTCACCAGCACTGAATTCATAATACCATTAAACTTTTTCAGTAACTGTCTTAACTTATCTACGAATTGTCAAAGCTCTGTCCTATATCATACTTATGCAAAAGTTATGACATATATCCAATGTGTTCACTACAATCTATATTTGAAAAACGTCTTTTCTTGGGAATCTAGTCACTAGTGTCGATTAACTGTTATTGCTAAAGTGATTTCTATTGGCAAAAAATGGTCATGAAAAAAGAGCAAACATGTATATTATAAATATATTGTGTAATGTTTTCGTAAGCGATTGGGTTAATGTATTAATCGTTGTTTTTTACCACTTTCGATATGTGCATTAAGTCAGTCGTATATTGTCAAAATATGTGGCACAATTCCACATTCCTCGATATATCGGCTGGATTTAATTAGTTTTATAAGCGACGCTGTAGTCGTGTTTTTAGACGTGG
Source organism: Trileptium ribeirensis (assembly GCA_030248225.1). Classification (NCBI taxonomy): domain Eukaryota; kingdom Metazoa; phylum Nematoda; class Enoplea; order Enoplida; family Thoracostomopsidae; genus Trileptium; species Trileptium ribeirensis. Next base: position 51,857 of record JASANE010008334.1, on the reverse strand, counting down.
CGAAATACACACTAGTCTCGGGAAAAATTTTGGCCCTAGCCAGATAGCTTGTGATACTTTTACGCTTTCTACTCACACAGTAGTGATGATAAAATTCATGGTTAATAAATCCAAGTGTTCCAGGTTCGTTCACGATATATTCCATCAGCGATGGCAGTCATCCTTCAAAACCACTTGACGACTGTTCATGATCTCATTTATTTGAGGTATTATCGTTAAAAACGACTTAGGCAGCGGATTATTTTGGATTGTAACGAAGCGATACTTGTCACGCATAATAGAATTAATCACGTTTTTGGCCGAGCTAAAGTGCCGTGAAGTATCACAAGGAACAAATGTATCGATTAATGTTCCCTTAAGGATTTTCATATTTACAAAAGCCATCGATTGCCAAAGTGTGATAGCGCAACGATGCACAATGTGACCTGGCGCTCGGCTTAGTTTACGTTGCCTAAATGGGATGGCATATAAGTAATCGGGAAAACGGACCGATACAGGTGACGACGTGATAATTATTGAATGTTCGGTTTTTAAAAGCCCAGAAAAAACTCATTGAAATAGAGCATGAATAGACCAAATAATTAATTCAGGTTCTGTCCACAGCGTAGATTTGAATGTGTTGGATGAACTGCTATAGCGTATAAGCGTTTGGTAATGGGGACTTCCGAAAGTATCTTTACGATGTTTTCTCGTTCTTCAGTGTACGATATTATAGGTGGAATAATATCGACCTTCCCACTAACTAGAGCTTCTATCATTCCAGTCCAGGTACTATTATTGTCACGAGCTCCAACGTTGTTATCATTGACGATAAAATATTAAACTGACGAATCTGTATCTCCGTGCAGCAGACACTCGGTTAACTCAGCAGCCAAACATAGCCGTGAGGACACATTATTTTCGTTACGTACTCTGACGGGAGAACGAAACAGGCTTAATGCGCACTCTGCAATAACTGGCGGATAATTTATAAGAGCGCCTCGCATGCTATTAAATTATATTAATATTTTAATTTTATTTGTACAGAAAGCTATTTTAGGATTCGATAATTGTGATTGCAAATGACTGCATTTTGAAGATTGTAGGAAAAGAAATAAAAAATATTTGCCGCCTGGTTGACCCTAGGTAACACCAGACATAAATTAGCATAAGCAAATGTTAGGTTTAAATCTTTGTAATTCCTGAACTCAAAGGAGAACATGCATGCACTAGTGTGTTGTATGCAAGCGTAGACATTACCTGGAAATCATACATATATTGTGATAGGTACTGCATAAAAAACGACATTCAAATATCATGAAATATTCAAAATCAGAAAACAAAATTTCGTTGTTTTCATCAAGATTAACTAAATTCATTGCATACCTTATCTTATAGAAAATTTACAGTATGCACTATGCCATTACACGAAATTTTGCAGCTTTTTAAATCATGATCTGATCGAGCAATCTTAATAAATCATATTTAATAAACAATGTTATTCATTTTATGAGTGAGTTTAAGGCTACGAATATTGAAGTATTATAATTTGCATGTATCTCCACCTGTTCGTGACCCGTTTCTATCTCGGGCATGTATATTGCAGTAGAATGTATGGCTGTATTTGCACAAAAATCTATCTTACTGCATTAATATCGCTATATCACTTGTTGCCAATCCAGTTTGGGAATTTTGACATTTTCGGTATTCTGCCATTGGTAGACCATAGACAGTACTCGTTCGCTTAAATGTATAATTTGCATTTTTAAACAAAAATTACTCAATCGCTTTACTACACTTTTCATGCTCAACTCTGCCCATTGGCATCAGTGCATATTGCGACACCCAGTGCTAACTGAAGTAGTCGTATGACGCATGATTGCTGTAACGTTATTATTCGTTCACATTGCTAGGTGCTTTAAAGGACCTAGCAACAGCTCCAACATAGTTTAGTGGTTTGAGTACAACGTTCCCACCAACGCAATCAAGGCTCGGTCCTCGACGGCGCCATCAATTTATAAAGCTTTGTACGATACAGATGCTATCTCGGCAAAATGTTTTAATGCTGAAGCATAGCACTACTTTACGTTTTGCACTAATGTGTACTCTATAGATAGATGAATATCAGACATATATCTATATTGCAGTCATGTACATGCCTAAAGGCTAACGGTAATAATTTGTGTGCTATTTTTGCGGACGCTACAGTATTTTTCCAACAACATGTAACGGTACACGGCGTTCACATTACACATGCAGAGATTGTATATATGTAATTTCTGTCCCACATCGAACATGCACTCAAAATCATTTCTTTGATTTTCTTCAAAGAATATTCTTTTCAATCTTATTTAAGACAAGTGTATGTAAACCTCAAAGAAAATTGTATTAAATTTCAGTAAATTATTTTATGATTCACATATTTTGTGAAATTTCAACGAAATATACTTGAAAAATTCAGTAAATTATTCTACTGGAATTTTAAAGAAATAATGTCTTAAATTTAAAATATTATTGAAAATTTGAAATAAGCCTTTTGAACATTTGTTAGCGGAGTCGAATCTAACAGCGTCCAATAGAGCACAAAATTCTTTTATGTCTGCCTAGAACTCATAAGTCTGTAACTCAGATATTGGCAGGTTTATGTGATGCATAATATAATATATAGTTGCCGACCTAGCTTTTTTCGAGTTGTTCCAATAATTTACTGCCCAAATGCTCACAAATCGGACACAAATTGGAATTTTGGATTGTCTTATCTACGGTCTCCAGAATTTGGCCATAACTCCTCCTAGAGGCGTTGGACAGCACCACCAGTTAGAGGTCGCCGAGATTTTAAGATTTAACTCTTGGCAGATGCGTCGGATCAAAAATATCCGGATATTGACACCTTTACAACTCTGCTATAATGTATTTTTGTCAGACCAGCCTTATTTGAGATACAGCCAAAGTTTAAAAATACCCCAATAAACAAAATCATCAAAATTTTGACAAAACAATGCTGCAACTATGCTGTGGGCATAGACGTGGTGAAACTCAAAAGAGTTTTCAATTTCAAGATGAGTTCGTTTTAAATTTAGTTCATAAAAGATGAATTGAAATTCACACGTTTCAAAACAACTGTTTAATACGACTCATTTTAATTTGATTCTTAGTGACGATATTAAAATCTGTTTTCACTGAAACATATACGATTATTGCTAATCTAGTTGATGTGAACAGCTGATTTTTACTTCACTAACTCGACCCGTCCTAAGACGATGGGATTTAAAACGACCTGTTTGAAATTGAGATTCTGGTGGGAATTTCGAAATCTGTTGTCTGGCAAACACATATTTATTGCTACTCTGCTTGATGTTGATTTTGTTTAAACTTCACAAAGTTGTAGTGTGGCAGTGACAACTTGATCAAAAGTTATTTCACCTATGATGTGGAGTGAATTGGAGTGAAATCAAACCACCCATGTGAACGTGAACTCACTTCCATTTACGAAAATAAAACAAAATGGAGGCGACCGCGATGGAATAAAAATAAAAGTGATTTTAAGCCGAGAAATGGAATTGATTTCATACTCCGGTTTTACCACATCGCTGAGCATATCTTGGCGCAGTTCCTTCATATGCTTCACCGTTTTTGGAGTGAGCGACGAGCCTAAAGGCAGGCGTTTAAATGTTCATAAAATTATTCCACTTTTTGCTCAAGTTATAGTCCAAACATAATCCTTTATATATGCAGTGATCAGGTTCCTCTCACAAATAAAACAAAATCTACCTCACCAAATAGCCCAGTGAAATGTAACTTCAAAAATACTTTCAGTAGGATTTTTTATCTTAAGCTAGTTGGAATTGTTCATCTTAGAGCTTAATACGTTAATTAAATAACGCCAGATGGATGCATGTAGCAGTACTTTTGTTATTTAGAGAGCTGCAGGGCACTGAACTTGAACCTGTTAAAGTTCATAGGCATGTCAGTTTATGGACTGCTTAGATGTACATAGCCAAAAACTGTCAAACTTGAACTTAGCAGCACAACATAAACAAGTGATAGTTGTAGCACAGCCGTCGTGCGTTAGATGATTTGACGCACGGTTGTGACGAGTTGAGACGAGTGCGTTAGCACGAGTTTGAACAAGTTAAATAACACAACCGTGCGTACAAATCTCTTAACACATGCCTAGCTGTGCTGCAACTGACTTGTAATTTAACTGAACGTGCGTTAACACATTTCACTGCACGGCTTTATATATATAAGCTGTATTACAATGCTAGATATATAACTTTGCTATAAGCATGTGTATCATCAATACCTCAAGCACCGCCCAGTGTAAATTTTGTTAATCTGTATACCCTGAAGATAAGTATTATCCCTGAAATTCTGACAGAAACTGCATTATTGGAAATGAACTGTGCTTAAATGTGCAAAGCAGTATCGCAGTGTATAGCGTGCCATTCAGAAATTTCAGGGTATACAGATTTTGCAAATTTTAGAATTGGAGAAAACAATAGTTTAAGATTACCACGGAATAACAAGTAACAACCGTATGTTTAGTAACGCGATAGGAAACGGCGCGAAGTGGTCCGTCTACCCTCCAAGGACATTAAGTGTGACGCAGTTTATACAGGCTTGTATGCATCTTAGTCGCCCCGACAGACCACCAGTACTGACGCAAGCCATCTCGACCGATAAATAAAGTAATTTGTCTTTCTCAGCGATTTCAAAGTCCCAGAAATACAACAATATCATCGCAAAACACTGAGTTAGATATAAAAGTTATTTTGCGCATTTCAATATATACATAAAACCTTTGTTCCTTTCTTCTCTGTTTTATTCTTTGTTTTACTCTAAGACCAGGTTCTGCGTCTGGTGCTTTTTTAAAATTACAGTCCCCGTTGTCGGCTCAGGTAAATCACAGTTTAAAGAATCATGTCATCCGTACAACACATTGATTTTATTATATTCTAGAACTGCACGTTCTAGTATTGAGAAGTAATTATTTTGATTATAATTGAATTAGTTACCAAGAAACCATTTATTGAGGTAGGCGGACAAGAGATGCATTTTAAACTTGCGATAGCCGGTCGCATCCTGGTACTATCACATCTATCTCCACGCAGACACTGGGTTCCTCCACAAAATGATGTATAGTACGAGAGTTTGAATACTGTATGAGCTATGGGTTGTAGTTGGGGTGGGGTTATACCTTAAAGGTTTGCCGATCGGTCAGCACCATAGTCACCTAAACGTCTCAAAATGATCTTCTGTCCCCAATTAGTCGAATTATATAAGTCAATGCTTTATTTCTTTCACGAAATTGATAAAATTACTGCCATTAAAATGGTTTTCCAAACATGCTAGTTCAAAGTGCATACATTGAACAACACCAATACAAACAAATAAAAAAGCGTTAACAAATGCAGTAAAATAAAGAAAAAGAACCACAAAGCCCAAAGCTTAAAGCATTATTCCTTGGTACCAGCTGTTTCAATTTCTCCTTGAAGTTAACCCTGGCTAACGGCCTATCTTCAGCTCGAAAGCCGGGACTAAATTCCACTAAATTTTCTTAGCTCAAAGTAGCAACACCAAACTTTATATACCCTCCACCATCGCTGACTCGGTGGGATCCGCAGGGGCCCACATCCTCTTTACTAACAGCATCGGTCGCTCAGTCCCAAGCGCTGCATGAGCGCCATACGTTCAACTAAGCTGCAAAATTTGGTGAGTAAACCCTCAACCCCAAACCTCAAAGCAAGTGCCTATTCCATCGAATCACTTCAATGAAATTTGTAACCACGGTCATCTCAGGAAAAATTCTCCGAAGGTTCTATCTCAACGTAAATAACATATGAAATATGAATCTGTAACATCCCAATAGTTTTAGTGTGAGGTCTACCTATGACTGCGGCGAACCAGCAGAACTACGACTGAGAACCCTAACTATTGACATGCACTAACCTCGACGAGGATTTGAAGGAGAGTTCCAGTACAAATTTCAGCGTAGCATTTCGGGGTAGTCAGATGGCACACGAAAGATTCATCCCAAGGGCACAACTAGCTACATTCAACACCGTGACAGTTTAGGGTTATACCTATTAAGCCTAACCCTCAACGGTAATCCAGGGGAAAATAAACCCCCTGTTTTTCTTCCCAAGGCCCCACCCGTACTTACCGTCTCCGATCGCGAAGGGCATTACCAGCTGGGTCCGCTCTTCGCTATGCTCTTGATGCCTACGCGGATCCCTCTTTCAAGCGTGACATCTAAGCGAAACAGAAGAACGGAGTCGAACATGTCGAAAAATAACAAACTATTAAGCGTCAGAGCTGATCAGTAGAGTCGACCAAACTCCGCGCTGCCGAAGTCAAACTGATTCGAGTACCCGACGCGGTACGTCCGACGTCGAAAATTTGCACATGTTTTAAGATAGCGATATTGACGCTATCCAAGCGTTGACGATTTTCTGTCGCCCAGTTTTTCCAGTTTTATTTCGGAAGACCAATCGAAAAAGTTTCAATATTTGTAGATTTGCCGGTTACCGTAAATCGGTGGTCATTTTAGAGAGACAAGAAGCAATTGGATGCCATCTGCCGAAATGGGTCGAAAATTGTTCGATTCTCTTATTGTTTCTGACATCTTAAACTGTTTACGTCAGGAAGACATAATTCTCTATAAAAAACATACTCTTACATGCAATCGTCACACGTTTCTAATTCAGTGTTTGAGATTGTATTTATTTTTATTAGGATTTTCATGAGCCAGGTGTCATCTTTCAATCGGTCCAATGGGAAACGGAACACAGGGTGGGACCCTCACCCTCGTCGCGGGTCCGCTAGGACCGCCGCTGCGCTCCCAACCAGCCCCCTAGTACCAGTATGTAGCCAAAATATTGTAAAACCTATTAAACTTACGCATTTTAGAAAATTTGGGGGTTGTAGAATCCAAATGAATTTTGTGATGAGAGAAAAGCAAAAATAATGAGATATAAATTACCAAAACTAAGAATAATGATGTCGCAGGTGTCACTAAAACGGAGCGGCCTTGAAAGGAAAGCAATCCGTTTCCGGCGCATAAGGGACTATGGAAGTATCTACAACTCAAAAGATGATGGGACCTTTATATTAACCCCTCCATCAAAAGGGATCGGTTTCAACATTTTTTCAGTGAATCTGCTAAACATTTGTAAACTTCTAATACTCGGCAACCCTAAAAATTGGTGGCAAGTGTATCTCTATGTCCGCTATAATCAATGAACAGGAATCCAGATAATATAAGCAAAGACGTCGCATATTCGGGCTGTCGGAGATAGACAAGCCGATTGGCAGGGATAAACGTACACTGTCGGGGACAATCTGAAAAATGTTTTGCACTAGTCCTTCTGAAATATCTGAGATTGCTTAAATATTTATATGTTTCGCATTATGTCATCCCGACAAATCAGGTGTTATCCAATCAAACTCTCGGAAAGCAGTAAAACAGAACGGTAATATGGTTTAAAGCATAGCATCAAAAAGGCCAGAAATACACAGATTCTTTAGTCTAACGCTCGATTAAACTATATAATAAATTGGAGTTTGTGCTAGTTTTGGCAACAGCGATGAAAGCCGTTTTGTCCCAACCTTCGGCAAACGGCCGGTCGCCAAAAATTTTCCAACCGTTAACAATTTTATGCTGTTGACAGTTGCGAACGACCTAGGCCAGAAGTTATGAACGGTCGCTAGGTCGGCCGTAGTCTAAGAGTTTATTACTGTATAGGAAATTAATTAAACCTACTACTGAAACTTTCTGATGATTATATATTTGCCTATAACCAACATGCAACTTGAGCCGTCTACCATCTTGTCATATTTAAGCATATAACATATAATGATCATTATTAAACAAATATGCGTCGATGTTTAATGATAGACCTCAAAGCCGTCCGTACCCAGCACTAAATATAGGACAGTCTGTCTAAAACGTAAGATAACGGCACTTGAAATCTATAGTATGCCATGCAAAACCTTCATATGCAAATACATTTTTGAGCAAATTCTATAGAAGAATTAACTAATATCTAATTCGTACAGTAGTAGGAGAAACTTCTTGTGCTCAAAAATTACGAAAAGAAGAGCTCAAACCACAGTTTTGGACCGCAAATTTCCTTCACGTATTATATACCAGTGGAACAAACTGCCTGCAGACGTCTTTGCCAAAGCCTCAAATTTCGAAAAATTTAAAAATGTTCTAAAAACTCAAGCTTTGAAAATTCCCTTAAGTACAACAGAACCCTATGACTCAGATGTATGTGGAGATTTTGCTCCCTTTCTGTTTAAACTTTATTAAGAATATAAACTTTTTGCAATTATGTAATCTGTGTTTTATAATTTTATAATGCATATTGTTTCTTGTTACCAGTAACGAAGATTATGTAGTAAGCCATTGCATCAGTTTCGGCTCGCTATGGCGGCCTTAACGCCAAAGTAACCCCCGTTACGCTGATATATCGACTACTGGCATAAATTCTTAATATAATTTGTTGTTGTTGTTGTACATATATACGAGAATTCACATTTACTGCAGTGTCCCACTTCTGAAACAATGTCTTACAACTCGAGAACGACTATTCGTTTAACACCATCCGTACAGCATGCTTACTAACTTCCAAAGAGCACCACCAGATATTTTTGGAACGCACAAGTTTTGAACAAGGAAACGAATAATATGTATAACGACACAAAGAATGTAACTCCTCTCCAATTACAGCTGCCTAGAAATTTATGTCATATTTTAAAAACGAATTTAACTCAATTGCAACGTAGCAAAACTACAAAAAAAATTTTTTTCAATGTATTTATGGTTTACAGTCAACCTTGATCAGGTGACCTGTTGCGTATTTTATATTTGTCAGTTGAAAAAATTTATTGTGTCCAGACCAATGTCTTCGTCTAGTATTTTTTGGTTTTAGCATACACCATAGCATTATAAACAACCATATTTATTTGTAGACTGGATTCTGAATAAACATATCTAAATTATTGATTGTATAAAAATAAAATGGAAACTTTTATATCATATAACGTTACCATATACAACGCGTTTTAGCATGGACGTATTCAGAAGACGAAAAGTGATGAAGGCTGAACAAAATAATCAATTGGATACTAGTTGGAAAGTGGGGAGTCGGCTATACGCATAGTGGAAACGTGATAGCTGAACCGCAAAACGGAGGTTCGAACATTTAATCGGACCTTGTAGATATCTATAATTTGTCTTGTGAAAACTGTTTTGCTAGCACAAGCAAAAGAAAATATTTTATTAACTAAGATATACTGGTAAGCCAGCTAGAACATACGCCATATTTGACGAGGTTTTGACCTGTTTGCATTCAGTTTTAGGTTGATAAATAAAGATGAATAGAGTGCTTGTGCGTTTCATTAGAATATTTTAGAAGTAATCAAATATAAATATAACGTTAATGGCTCCCATCAACTCTGGGATTTTCAACAACAATAGTTATCTACGTAAAAGACACTGGTGCTATGTACAAATCCGGCGAATCAGTTTCGGCACACTCTTCGCGCCTCAGTCAAACGTCTAACATAAACACAACACAGCTAACGACCAACGATCGGGAAATAGTGACACGACCCTCAGAAAGCTGCAGAATGTGGATATCACTGTTTTGAGTGTGAACTATGAGATGATGGATTCAGTTTAAATGATGTTCGGTCAGCCCGAGACTCACTAAAACTATTGCTCACAAGGACTATATTCTTGCCGTTTGCATAGTATGCCAAGATTTCGCAGCCCAACAATGCACCTTTATATAACCAACTAATACAATTCCAACGGCTTTGATGACGTAAAATTTTGCAGACCTCGGTTACCAACTGTTCACCATGGAGCGGTAAATAACATCTCTCAACGCTACAATGACGCAACAAACAACAGTTCCATGCAACAATACAGAACTTGAAGTTGACACTCAGGAAAATGCCGAATGTATACCAAACGACGAATCATGGGCTACAATTGTGGCGAAAACATGTTGTCAAAGTAGCCAGTATCGTGCAGGATAAAACCTACTCAGACCCAGATGCACTACGTCGCCTTGTCATCAGCGGTATGCCAGAAAACGATCAGGGCTTCAACGACGCAATATCCAATGTGCAACTTCTTGACCCCTCTGCGACAATAGTTGAGGTATATCATTTAGGCCTCCATCGACAACCTTCAACGACAGAAGAACGACAACCGAGACTTCTCAAGGTCCGCCTTCTATCGTTCAGTGTCGCTAAATCAATCTTACAGTGTCGCTATTTTTTAAGCGACTGGCCTAAAACACTGAGGTGTGGACAGCCTGTAGATATTGTATACGTTGACCTTTCAAAAACGTTTGATCCTGTTTCAAATGTCAAGCTGCTTACCAAACTACGTGTAGCACGTATCAGTGGCACACTTTTGACATGGATTGAGCCGTTCTTAAACACCGAACATGATTCTTATAGAGTATAGTTGGGCGTGCCTCAGTGCTGTGTCCTTGGACCAACTTTATTTCTGATATATACGATTTATCGCATTGTTTTAATGATGTTTAGTAGTAAACTGTTTGCTGATGATGTGAAACTGTACATAAACATGTCTGATCGCGGAGATCATGATGCAGCATCCGATCTTCAAAATGGCATTTAACGTTTCGAAACTTGGATATCAAAACAGCACCTGTCCATTGCAGCGCCAAAGTGCAACGTTTTGTACCTAGGTAAAAATAGCTCCATGATGAATGAGGAAATGCGGGATTGATAAAAGTGCTTCACGTTCTTTGTCGTGTAGCCTGGGCGACGAATGTCACTGACAATGAATTTATATTGTGTTACGAAGCTAAATGTAGGATAACAGTTAAAAAAGTCAATAATGATTAAACTTTCAAGAACCTTGATATAGGTTTAAGGTTGTGGGCATCGCGCGCCTGAAAAAATTCTTTGATTTTGGGCAAGGATTTAGTAAAGGTGGACAAGTCTCCAATTTTTGGCGGACACAAAAATTTTTTCACGCGCACATTTCTTGCATGAGAGTTGCAGATATAATCGCCACCATCATACAAGCGACGCAGAAATGGTACTTGCTCACTATTTCACAAAACAGATGGCTGTCGACTAATGGTTGCGTGCTATTAGCAATTCGTCTGCGTAGAATGGCAGTGAATTGCTCGCGTTTTGTGTGACATCACAGCTCGTGGGTTCGGGAACTATGCTGTTCGTACACGCATCTCATCTGCCCAATCTTTACGACTTCCTTTTCCCATATTCCAATTTACCGTCTTCACAACTGTCCATCCTCATAAACTCCCATCACCCCAATTTCATTTCCCGTCTTCTCCATTTTCCCAGGTTCCAAATCACCTTAAATCCCATCTTCATAATTTCCCGTTATCAAAAACTTTCATCTTCCCAGTGTTACACAGGCTATATACAACAAAAGCAATCTATTTGTAATTGTGTAGAAAAGCACATATATACTTAATCCTCCCTTGGACAAAACATTGGGAAGCACCCACAGGCATTCATTCCCGCACCCCATGGTCTTAAAAGGTAGCCGACGCCAGGGAGACTATACCAGAGAGGGATAGATGTTCGCGGAAACGAGATACTATAGGGAGTGCTGGAAAAGCAGATGACTCACCCAGCCGTTCGGGGTGCAGCGCGCCAGAGGGGGGAAGGTTCGACGCCATCGAGCGGACCTCTTGAACCCTTGCTTTATCAAGTATGGCTTAAAGGTGGCATGGGCCAAAAGCTGCATACAAAAATCCCAAATTACCAGTTTCCTGGGTCGTTGGCTCATTTATAACGTAAACATTTCATAAATATCAATATATGTACTTGTTGGCTCTACATGCAGCTGCAATTCTCTCAAATCGCTCCAACACTGCATTCTTAGGTTTATTAGCACATCGATACAACCGAAATGGTACAAAGTTAAGGAAAAACACCAAAAAATATTTAAAATTAAATTTAATTACATATGAAGTTTTGCAATTTTAACGAAAACTTCAATAAATAATATATACATTTATCTGCAAAACAATATTGTTTCGTACAACAGACTATAATATCGTTGCGCTTGTACTAACCCTACGGCGGCCACTGGGACTAAATGACACCACGACATATCGTTAAGTGTTGTGTTACGATGTATGTTTGCATGCGCGTTCTTATTCGCTCGGTTTTCTAAATTCCTAGGAATACCTGATACATAGCTCAATGATTTGCGTGCTCAGTTTACGGTAATATAATCTGGGTTCAATTCCTGGCGCACTCTTGCGTTCGTCGAACATTAGACGATACACAAATGAATTCAGCGTTAGTGGGGTAGTTAAAGTTCAGCTGCTTGAATAATCTCTACCGATAGTATAAATTTTGTTTAGCCGAGTTGTAGATACAGTAACCGCCAAAAATGACTTTCGCTCGGGACTAGCTGGAAATATATTTGTGCTAAAAATAGAATTTATTATTAATTTAGTTTGCAAATCTCGAGCGAGCCACTCCAGTAAGACTCGTTCGCTCGAAATGCGACTTTCATCTAACACTGATTTATCTGATTAAATACTTAATCGGGTTATGACTTTAACTTTGTATATAATATACTACATATATATAACCTAGAAAGATATTATAACCTAAAGGATTCAATGTAATGTGCTTATAATATATATTTATATGTACATATATGTATGACATATATGTACATACTATATGGGTCATTTCACGTACCTATGGGTCATTTCACGAAACCATGTACGTTTGATACACCATTTTTGAAGCCAAAATGAAACGTTTTCGTATGTACAGTGTCTACACCCTTCCGACAAAAAACCCTGAATTTTTCGAATATTGATGTCTCTATACAAAACGAGCTACCCGAAACCTGCTACAGGGCTCGCAAAGGTTACCCATGAGGGTCAAATTTTAATCTGAAATAAGTCATTATTATGTAGGGAAACGCAGTGACATTTGAACTATGGTCTGTTTGTATGCAAGTCAGACCAAAAGGGTCACGGTCAACCCATTTGGAGGACTTGCGACAAAATTGGTGCAGCTAAGGCCCTTTATGGTTAAAAATCGACCAATTTAGAACGAGCTTGTCATAGAAGTTTTTCTAGCGCAACGGAGACAGCACCTACAGATACCATTATATGCTCACAAACCAACTATGAGTGGGTGATTTCAAACAAAAAATTTCAGGCAGATCCTTATCTTTGTAAAATTTGGCACCCCGATATGTGTTAGTCGGGGGGACTACACTTCAGGTCGGGGGACTACACCTCGGGTCGGTGGGCTACATCGTCCTACACATACATTACGTGAAACTTTGGCTACTTCTAGAGATTCTAGATTTATTTTAACACGCTGCTACTGTAAAACAAACACAATCGATATATGATTAGCTTACATTTAGGTGATGATACCAAGGACAATGCAAAGAATAGGTGTGGGGGCAGGCAAAAGGGCTCCCTAGCTACCCGGTTAACAGCACGGCCCCATATCATGGTGAAATGATGACGAATGATGATCAACTTATATACTAATATGGTTCTTGCCACCATAGGTTTCTTTTATTATACATGCGGTCGGAGGGGGGCTACACGTCAGATCGGGGGGCTACATTTTCATTAAAAATTTTAAATACATGGTTCGATTCTAGTGGAGCGTTACTATGTTTCTATCCCGCCTATTGTAACACTGCATGCTAAATTTGGCTTTTTTAAATTTAATTTTCGTACGGTCGGGGGGGGGCTACATTTTGCATACCCCATTTTTGGCACTTTATGACCTACGACCTCACAATCAAACAACACATGGACAGACACTGATATTGTTTTTTTTTCAATAACACCTGTACTGGTTTCGATTACCGTTATATAGCATTTTTGGCGCTAGTGCACTTTGACGTTATTTACCAGCATATGCATGCCAGACCTGACCTTGGTTGGGGGGCTACATGTCACGAAAAAAATATCGGAAGCTTGACGTCAGCTTCTGTGTCGATGCTTACTTCCAAGTTTTTGCGGTAAAATTAGCAAATACCAAAGCATCATAGTGAAAGGAAAAACACACATATGTATCACATGCTGGCGATACGGCGAACGTTTATAATGGGACATGTGTTTTTGGCTTCATTTGGCCAACCCGGCTTGAAGGCCTCTGGTTCCTGCTATGTTAGGGGAACAGAGGTCCACCATACCTTATTATGACCGTCGGACATGCTATTACTAAATCTCACAGCGACATTAAATTTCCTTCCAAAAGAATGGTGATATGGGCCATAAAGTAGCCCCCCCCCCCGACTAAATGACATGGCTTCGTGAAATGACCCCTATATGAATATATAATATATATGTCTAAATGTACCAGATACATGTATATATACCAGTGAATAACCGGAACCGGAACCAGCAACCGGAACCGTCCATTTAAACCGGATCTGGAACTTGGTCTTCGAAATTTATATATAGTAAAACAGATGAAGGAAGAAATGAAGGTATAGTGGATTTAAAATGCATTAAAAATAACTTTTACATTAAACTTATATGTTTTGCGATGTTATTATTGCCTTTCTGAAACTTTAAAGAGACTGAGGAAGCTAATAATGTTTATTTATCGATCAAATATGTCCATTTTTGGACACCCAGAGCAAAAAATGCCTTCCACTATACATCATTGCGTATACTGCGTCAAATCGAATATGCTTATAAAGCTTGGAGCGTAGAATACACACTTTCGCTCTGTCTCCAGTCGCCTTCCTTTACTACACATATGTTTGTTACATGTTCTTCTGTAGGAAACTTGAAATTACTGGTTTATATGATTCTAAGAGAAAATAATAGATAGAAGGTAATTTTCTGATCAGGTACACTGTTTAGGCTAGCGTTGGACAAACAGTGCCCGTAAGTTAGATGATAATGATGATAACTTTCTAATCAGAGTGCTATAAATGTGACACACTGTGATGCTGCTCACACAGTTTCAATAAATACAGTTGTTTGCCAAGAAAGCAGTTTCTAGCTGCGTTGCAGATAACGTTAGTTTACTTCAATTTAGACTGATATATCAAGTTTACAAGCGCACTGGCGGGTGCTTGTTAGCCAAGCATACCCTAAGTACTTCTGCGTAAGCCATACTCTGTTACCGAATTGGACCGGTTTAAATGAAACGTACCGCACAGACTTCTGGATGTGTAAAATAGCTGATACAAGCAACGACCTGGCTTTGATTTGTTAACAAACTCCTGCAGGTTATTATGAAAAATTCCTACTGAAATTATGTGCCCTACTTATGTTTCAAACGGAAAATTGCTTAGTTAATCTTTTCTTTTGCTTGGTTGTATTGGTGCTTGATAATATATATTACATATGTTTGCTTCACAGATGACGCAAAAAACGTGGAAAATTTCAAACAAACTTTTTAAACCGGAATTCCGGTTCCGGTATGGTTTTTGCCCTTTGCCGGAACCGCAACCGGAACACGATTTTCGCCGGAACCGGAATTCCGGTTACTCCCTGATATATACGTATATGTGTGTACATGTGTAAATATATGTGTGTACATATACATTAAGTTACCCCCGCCCCCTTCCGAAAACCATATCCCACAGAATCCTAGGAAGATAAAAATAGGTGAAATTACGAAAAATTACCGTAATTTTGCAAAAATCGAGGGGAAATATGAATCCCACATTTCAGAAAATTAACCCCGTCCCAGAAAGCCGACGCAACTTCAACAACTATAATTTATACACATATACGTATATATCACAGGTGTAGAAGTTCCGTCAGCATAAGGTGGGACGGTCGAGGGGTGTTGTAAATTTTCTGAAATTTTTAGTAATTGGAATAGCGCTCTCCAAATTGGGGCGGGCATTTTTATTCCAAACCATACTAGTTGCTTTACATACAAACTAAACTTACCTGAAATTTTAGCACTTATTGTTTGTACTAACATAAATTAACTTTGGCACGTGTTAGAAGAAGAATCAAGAATGCAAATCAAAATTCTACCGATAAACGCCTTTAACCACCCTGTTCATCATAAATTTTGGTATAATTTAATTAAATTTTAATTAGAAACTCATTACAAAAAATTCAGGCAATAATTTTTCGTTATATTTCTTCCTGAATTTAAAATAAGGTAGATACCTAATTTTTTGCAGTTCCAGATACTATTAAATAATTCAGTTTTCAGTAAGATGCATATTCCACCAACCATATAAAATAACAACAGTTTCTGCGTATCAAAACCTTGCAGGTAGATCTGCTATGTAAACAGTTCGCCATTAAGTATGGTAATATCTTCAAGAAAATCCAAAGTGCATGCATCCACTTTCATCAAAGGCTTCATACACGAATCGGTTCGTTTTCTTGCTTCAGTTTTGCAGCCGCATATCGTTCAATATCGTCGAGACTTAGAGTTTCTGTTGCTTTAGATAAATTCTGCAATTTACTGGATATAAATGCAGCATGCATTTAATAGTTTCGACAAAAGTTGCTACCTGAATGGCAATACCAGCAACAACCATTTATAAACTAAATTTACCTTGTAATAGCACTCACAGGTGTGATAGATATCGCTTGTGCTTAGGGCTATTCTCACAGTTTAGAATTATGATATCTGGGACGTGAAACCATATTAACTCATTTTCATGCTACTGTCCTTTGTGGCATTCTTGTTCCATTACAAGAAAAATTATTCCATTAAACTATTTTATGGTGGCATAAGACGCTACAGAAAAACACTGGCGTCCTGAATTGTTAATAGTACACTGGCAATCTTAGTACTGAATATTGCTAAGGAAAACATTTCCTATAAAATTTTAGTATTGAATGTACAGGAATATTATCCGTAACATTAAGGAAATTTTGTTATTTGGGAATTTATTCCTTTATATAAAGAAAATTATCACTTTACTTAATGCGAAAAATTATAAAAAATATTTCTTTAAAAATTAGTATCGAATGTTTAGTACTAATTTCCTTACTATTATATAAGGCAAATTTTCCTTTATGACATTATTTCTATATAAAGGAAATTTTTCCTTATAAAAGTAGAGGAATATTTTCCTAATTGTTACCAAAGGAAAATTTCCTACATAATGAATAAGTTTTTCCTTATGACAATAGCAAATAATTTCCCAACAATTAAGGAAAAAATTACAAAATGTATATAAAATACTCCTTTTTGAAATACATATAATTTCAGGTATGAAAGATAAGCATTATGTCTGCCAGCAGGGTTAACTTTGGTGATTCTAAATACAAACAGTTAACACTGAAAGTGCTTTTTGGAACCATACCAATTTCACTATGTTCATCGTAAACAATATTAAATACCTATCAATCGTGTAAATAATAAAATATGTGGTTAAGGTTTATGAATACATCCCACATCTATTAGCTCCAGAAAACATGGCATCAAGCTTTTAGCATAATTATATGAAACGAGAATTCAGTGCGTTTTTCAGGTTTCCAAAATAATGTTTTAAATCAACTTTCTCATATGCGTTTTATGTGCTCAACGTTTGTTTTTTCACCATTAAAAACGCGTAGGAACAGATATATCTCCGAAATATTAATTTGTTCACAAAAATAATTATTGAAAATAGATGGAATCTGCTATTGAGTACATCACAAATGAATCTCTGCGCATGGAAAGCAATATCGAATATCTATGTAAAAGTCCGCGTCTTTTTTTCGTAGCGTAGTGGGGTTCATATTATATGATGACATTTCATTCATTTGATCAGAAATCTGACTAAATTGTACTGTCCGAAGTGAGATATATCGGCATGGACACGTTAACATTTATTTTCAACCGGTTATTCTAACTGCTAGACGCCTATTTTACACACGATGACCACAAACATTTTTAGAAATCAAGTACCCCTAAATCAGTGTATTTTAATCATCCACCTGTTGAAAATAGTGTGCTGGAACCCCGTCTACTGGAAAGAACGGAAAAAATCGGTCTACACGCGCAGAGAGTGGACGATTTTTAAGAAATTTTAGTCCAAAAATTTCCAAAGAGACTAGCTTATATGGACAAACCCATTCATAAAATACACTGCGATACCTGGCAGGCGTTGTCATGCAGGCTGATGCAGTAGTATAATTTTAGCTGTTTCTAGATATTCAGCACAAAATTTTTTTAATATTATGTACTATATCACTAACATTAAGAGATATTTTCCTTAATATTATGTACTATATTATCGTTTAACATTAAGGAATATATTCCTTAATATTAAGTACTATATTCCTTAACATTAAAGAATACAACCTTTAAAGTAAAAGTATTCCCTAAAATGTCGGACTGCAGAAGTCGGATAAACCATGCAATTGGCACTAGGTGACAATCCGGGTTATTATGCCGAAGCATTGTGTGTAGGCTGGCCATGATGATTGCCCATTACACCACCGATCATCTTATCCGCTTAGACCAAAGTATAGTACCTGTTTAACGCATAGGTACTGCGAAGCAATTGTTGCTGAGTCCCTTGCCCAAGGAGATTAGCGCGACCAGTGGATTCGAACTCCTGACTTCACGATTATGAAGCAGGCGCTCTAACCACTCGGCCACGCGACCACGGACTGCAGAAGGAAAGGAATTTTCCCTTAGTATTAAGAAAAATTTTCCTTAATATTAAGGGAAATCTAGTACTGAAAACATCAAATATATTTCATGTCCTTAACATTAAGGAATATATTCCGTTGCATGGTTTTAAGGAAATTTAGTCCTTAATATTAAGGAATATATTCCTTAATATTCAGCACCAAGATTAACAGTCTAGTTGTCTATTTCTCATTCTCAACGCAAATTTGGATGATATTACAGCTGGTAACGCTTAGAATATCATCATTAGTTTTCAGTCATTCAAACCTAACAAACAATAATATTGCGCGTTATCGAACTTATATTTGGAACAATGACGCCTAGAAAAACTATACTATCTGTATGCTGCACTCACCTACAGCAAAACCTTTGAGCTCAGAAATGGTTCTCTTTTTTAGCATGAAGCGGAGGCACTCCTCATGACAGCATACAGTACTTGTCATGACTATTATTGATCGCTGTTGCTCGTGGCAAAATTAAATTATTTTACTTCGAAATTTTATAATTCAATAGTTGTTCAAATCTGGTAAAGAGATGGTTAATAATTTATAGCTACTACTGCATATATGTTCACTGATTAAAAATCTCAAACGTTAGTGTGCTGTTTTGCAATTTATTCAACTTTTTGCCAGTTTGTTGTGTCACTAACGTCTTTCAAATTGTCAAATCCATTGTCGGACTAATTGAAACAGAGCGAGCGGAGTTTTCACAGACGGCGCTTTACTTGAACGCGAACATCTCCGATCCCAACTTCCAGTTTAAAACAACAAAAATGTAAAAATAATTAAATTGCCATTTGGTACAAGAGAGTAAAGCTTTTGCGGTATGTCACACTTCCACAGTTGCGCACGGAACCAACACAATATCCTTTCGCGAACCAGAATCAACTCATCGAGATCTACAATATTGCTGACCAACACGTATTTGTCGGACCACTCTCTACGCCGCTTTGGGCGCTAGTGTGGTTTGTCGACCCTTCGACAGAAATAGCGATTTTTCAAATTTCACCGTATTATTGTTTGTTTTTGCCTAACAGTGAGCACCTGTTAGGCAGGGAATAACCGGAACCGGAACCAGCAACCGGAAGTGCACATTTAAACCGGATTCGAAACAGGAACCTGGCCTTCGAAACTTGTATATAGTAAAACATATGGTCGAAAATGGAGTCAGTGTGGGTTTAAAATGTATTAAAAGTAAATTTTACATTAAGCTTGATATATATTGGAATGACATTATTGCCTCTCTGGAAATTTGAAGAGGCTGAGGAAGCTAAAATAATTATTTATCGATCAAGATGTAGGTTTTTGGACTCGTAGAGAAAAAATGCCTTCCGTTGTACATGCTTGCATAAACTTCGTTAAACTGAATGTTCTTGTAACGCATGGAGCGTAGACAAGACAATTTTGCTCTGTCTCTAATTGCCTCTTTTACTAGACAAATATACGTTCTTACATGTTATATCGTAGGAAACTTGAAATTATTGGTTTATATGGTTCTGAAAGAAAACAAAAAAGTACATTATAATTTTCTGATCATTGGCCAGAAACATTGTTCCGGCTAGCATTGGGCAACCAGTGCCCCTCATTTTTGATCATGTTGATTTTCCGATAAGAATGCTATAAATCAGACAAACTGTGATACTGCTCGCACGGTTTCAATACACACAGTTCGTTCCCGAATAACGTAGTTTTTGGCTGCATTGCAGATGTTACTCTACTCCAATGTAGACTGATTACAAGGCTTACAAGCGCATGTCTGGTGCTTCACGCAATTTATATTAGCCAAGTTGACAACTAAGTATTTCAATAATCCATACTCTGTTATATATATCAAGTTGGACCGGATCAATTAAAACATATATACCGCTGATTTCTGAATGGGTCAGCTGCTACAAGCATCTACCTAGCTTTGTTTTGTTAACAAAGTCCTGCCGGGTAAAGATGAAAAATTCTTACTGAAATTGTATTGTACTTATGTTTTACAGGGTAATTTGCTGAGTTAGTCTTTTCTTTTGGTTGGTTGTGTTGGAACTTGATCATTGTGCATATATAACGTATGATTAGACCGCAGATATAACCAAAAATGTGGACAATATTTTAACCTTAATTCTAAAATGTAGTGTATTTTCATTTGTCCGATTATGCACAGTTACCATTAGACTTAAGTGCACCTAGCACGAAGAAGAAATCGAAGGATAGCACAATCGATCGATCTTCATTTAAACGAATTCGTTAAACGGAAACTAACACTTTTTAATAATTTTTTTATTATAACATAATCGAAATTCGTTAAATTAAACGTGAAATATAACATGTTTTATGTAATTATTTTTTATTTTCGCGTAAACAAAATTTTTAAAAAATTTTCATTTAAACAATCGATTTCCGTTTAAACGAAAACGATTGAAAACGAACGGAACTTCGACCCATTTTTGAGCACTAACTTCTGATTGTAACTGTATTGCTTGCAGGGCATCACAAGAGGTCTATATTATAGGAATTTCTGAAGGCTAAATACATTGGTTTTGTTATCTTGAGTCCAGCACTATATTTCATGCCTTTTCGTGTATTTTAAATGGGTTTATGTTTTTAAATAGATCAAAGAACCAGATTTCCACAAAATAGTCCGTCTTCCGTATATAGTTTGATACACGACATCAGAAATGGTCTATATAGATGTTTTCGGTACGCTGAATAAAATTACTTGGTTATCTAGAGTTTAGAATGCCTATTTTATGCGTTTTCGTGTGTGTTTAATTTGTTTTTAAGTCAGTGAACTCGATTTCCAGAATATAGTCCGTCTTAAGTTTTTAGTTACGTAATGCGTATATACATGTGATCAAGAATTGTATATATAGCTTTTTCGGGTCGTCGAGTATTTATTACTTTCAATGGGGTCAGGGTTTAAGAAGTTTTACTGTGGTATATGTATACTTCAAACACAGCCTGTTACAGGCGATTAAACAAAATAACTTAAAATTGAAATCACCCTCGCTCCGTTTGTCCCTCACTTGCGAGATACCAGAAGTAATAATCGTGGTTTAGAAATTGCAAAACTTGACTCGATAGCTTTGTGTAGCTCGTCCGTTATGTCCGCTATGTTGGACATAGGATGCCTGTCCGGCAAAAATTTCTAAGCTGTTTGTATATCAACAATGTTTCGCGATTATTAGCAATCATTTACTGCATAAATAACAAATACTCATATCGTTTACCTAAAAATAAAAATATTACTTACCCGACTAAATTCCGCCATTATCAGTCGACAGTCGCTTTCGGTAAAATGTGGCAATAGAGCACGATACAACTCCGTACCAATATCCGGTGTCAGCCACGCCGGACTGCTGGGCAGCTGGTTGGCACGGTCGTTTTTGGTAGGGTTCGAATTTCGGAAAGGCCCTGACGCAGTAATAGCTGACGGGACAGCACTAGTTGACGGAATGTTTGTAAGTTTACGCTTGACGATGAGATGAATTTTCGAACCGGGTTTAACTGATACTGATTCAATCGAATCTTTGTCTATAACAAAATTATTGTAAAGTGAGATATACAAAGGACATACTAATGATGGTGCCAAAATTTGGCAATCTTTGTCCCGTCACCGTCCCAATTAATAACATTGTATAATTAAAACAATAAAACAGTGTTCAGCAGATTATATAGCAATACAATCCCGTCGTTTATAACAAGATTAGATTTACTTTGTCAAAATTTGAAAATTTATCTTTTTGGTGGCATTTTTAAACTTTCGGCTATAGCTCGAAAACGGCTGCTCTGACAAAAGCCCATAATAGTTACATAAGTTGTAGCTCCGCATCAAAGGATTCGATATTATTATTGAAATGGCGGTATCCATAATTTTTGAACAAATACCTGTGGAAAAAAAATTATAACCTAATCTACCCTAAGTTGCCTGTGTCAAGACTTATAACCTATTGTTGTTTGGCCCCAAATTACCAACATGAACAAGCCTCCAATTCGACTCGGTTTTGTGAAAATTTTGTTAGCAAATCATTGAAACAGCGCAAACACAAAGCTAGAAACTAATTCTATTACGCGTCTAATATAAAAAATTGAGAAAATCTGTCAATATAGTGAAGAGTTATACGACGAACAAACGGACAATAAAAAATTTGCAACATGTGCGCTATTTAAGAAAACTCCGCTCGTTATTTTGAGTTCTTTTCATATGTTTAACATTTTAGTATTCGTGTATTTGAGCGCAATATTTCAGCGTTTTTTGTAAGCAATCACATTTTTGCACTCACAAAGTACAAAAGATGTAGTTGCATTTTTGTACCCAATTTAATATTATGGAGAAACAAACCTTAATTAAGTACGTCCGGTTGCGCAGTGAAAAGGCATTGCATTTACACGAGTCATCATACAAGCCCACGTATTTAACCCCGAAAATGCGGTCGCAGCTGTTAGTGTTCACCTGAATGGCATATCGCCATCACTTTTGCTGTTAAACAATTTTATCAAAATAAATCCACCCGAAGATGAGTTATAAATGAAAGCGACACACAAGAAAGAAAGTTCCGCGACTTCCATACAGCGATTTCAGTGGAAACTCCGCTTGCCCCGTTTCAATAACTTACCAATAAGGGGCTTGCCGCAGTAAACCAACTTCTGCTCTTCGACAGGAATATCCCAGCGATTGAATAGCATATTCTTTAGCTGGAACACCGACTCTGAGCTGTCGATCTGTAAAAAAGATTAATACAAAATCAGAGGTAACCCCAAATAACATCTGTGGCTTTGAATTAACTTGAATAGTTTTACATGTTATTAATAGTTGGAAGGATAACTGTCGTGAAAATTTTTTGACAGGTACTTCTACATATAAGTATTTAATGCTAGTGGTAAAAAATTATTATGCTCCATAACCAGGGTATAACCTGAACCAGCAACCGGACCCGTCCATTTAAAATTGGATCTGAAACCGCAACATGGTCCTTGAAACATAAAAAAAGATGAAGGAAGAAATGAAAGTACTGTGCATTAAAAATGAATTTAACATTATACTTCATGTATTGTGATGGCATTATGGCCCCAACCTTAACGAGGCGGAATAAGCTAATAATGTTTGAAGCTAATATTTATTTAATCAGTTTTTTACTCACCAGATCAAACAAATGTTTGCCATTATACAGCCTTGCGTAAGCTGCGTCGAACTCAATGTGCTTGTAACACACGGAGCCAGTCTGGACAATTGCGCACTTCAACCGTCATTCGTTACTACTTACGTTTGTTACATGTTATTCCGTAGGACACTTTGAAATTATAAGTTTATTATGGTCTTAAAAGAAAATAAAAGAAGGTGCACTACAATTTTCTGATTAGTGGCCAGATATATTGTTCAGGCTAGCTTTGGCAATCAGTGCTCGTCAGCTAAATAACCATTGTGTCAAACTGTGGTAATGCTCCGCACATTTTTAATAAATGCAGTTCATTCATTATCAAGAACCCAGTTTCTGGCTGCGTTGCAGATTTGTTACTTTACTCCAATGTAGACAGATTTACAAAAATTACAGGTGCACTACATGTCAGGATGAAAGATTCCTGCAGAAATTAATTGTGCTATTTTACGTTTCACGGGGCAATTTGCTGTTTTAATATTTTCTTTTCTTTGGTCTGCTACTACGAGTTTTAAAAAAGCAGAAAACACACTAAGTGCAAACTACGCTATTTGGCAAATTAAATGAGGTTCCACACTATATCACCAATCGGCGACATCAAGTTGTATACTGACGGATACTAACTAACTCAGTATACCATACAAGCCATACCCGATTACTAATTGGACATTTCTTGAAATACAGCAAATATTACATTAGCTCCAGGTTTTGCAATGAAGAAAATCTTTTATAAGCAGCAGTACCAAACCCGGCCTTAGGCCGGGGAGGCCTTCGGCCCGCTTCTTGCCCATTGGCCTTCAGGAATTTTCGTTGCCAACTGGCCTTGAATGCGGAGTATATGTCTTTATTTGTATTATACAAGCCTAGGGGACGAGAATAAAACACTCAGATCGACTCGGGTGGTCAAATTATCTCTATGAGACTAATTCATTTTTCGATTCTCTGACCTTTGAGGCACATATATAAGGCAGGTATATATACCTAAAAATTTTATATTTTAAATAGCATCATGTCGGTAGTGGATTCCGCATTCTGGGACAAATCGAGTTATGTAAAAATGCGCTTGATCAAACGAAAAGTTACAGGGAAAACGGAATTAAGCAACAATAAACACGCAGAAAGAACAAAATGCCAAAGTCCAAAAGTTAATTACTTTTTAATAAGTTATCAATGTTAATTTACTAACTTTACATGTAATTTTGTGACAGAGGAGTAGCATTTCCTTAAACATATAGGTACATATAATGTATAAAATACGATTTTGCATCCTGAAATTACTAAAACAAGGCATTTCTACATTTCGTTTGATACAGCTTTATTGTTATGAAAATAAAGCATTAATCAGAAACGACTGTTAAGCGACGATCTAACTTCTTTATGACCCGTTACATGCACCTAGACCATCTCATTTGTCGGCGACGCTAATTATGATTGAATTCATGCCTATTACAACTTTGCGAAGGACCAGTTAGCGCATGCAATGGAAAGCTATCTTTACGGTATTTGATGACCAAAACGATCTCGGCGCAGTCGGGAACATTTCAAACACTTGATACGAAAACTCACAGTTTCAAAAATTGTAACAGTAAAAATTATTAATATTCAGACCTACCTGAATCATGCATTCTTTCGCATCGTTAAGTTGCTTCACTTTTATATCGGTTAGCGTCATTGTTGACAATTCTTTTTCTTTTAAAGATAATAATCAACCCAAATCAAAAATTTTATTCGTCAAAATTATTTAAAAATTCTACATGCGTCAAAATATATCTACATGACTTCCCGGATAAGGGTCACACGTTGTGATAGAGTACGTTGCGACGCGATGCACTAATCGAGATAGGCGTGCTTTACTGGTCGCTCGCTTTGTGAGGTTTTCTTAAGGAACCCCGCGACAGCTCCTACATAGCGTAAGTGACTAATGCGGCGTTGTTATGTGTCCAACGTTTGGAACCTATGTACACCACACCGTGTTACGCACACTGTAGACACCGCCATATTTTTTATAATTTTTTTTCAACGGTAGCTAGCTAGGGGTATTGCCACTTCTCGACAGTGTCAAGTACACCGTGTCTTCTTGAGTTTTATTGAGTGTGCGCCATTATTTCATCAATGTTCATAAATGGGCTAGATACAAATATCGACAATTTAAAAAAGCTACACTGAACAGTTGACTAATAATCGGTGCCCGGTACAGTTAATTCGCGCAAATTAGTAGCTAAGGGTGTTTAGGACACAATAACTAAAATTGTAGTAGCTAGGGGTGTGTCTCACACCTTCGGCAATTGACTTACGGTATGGGTGGCACCCAGACCGTCTATACGGTAGACTCGCGACTATAGGCGACAAAAGTTCCAAACAGCGGGGATATAATAACATGAACGCAGCATAACGTACAAGACTCACGCCAAAATGATCTAGTTTGGATACGCCGCCGCGGCAACAGCAACGAACCATTTATATATATTAGGTTTAACCCTTTCATGCCTTCATTAATTTATGTATCGTGCAATGATTGACAAACTACTAACTGCGCCGTGGATCGAACCTGGGACGTGCGGGTGAAACTTATGTGCTCAAAGCAATGAACTGTTTTGGAGCTGTTGCTCGGTTTTTTAAGTAACCTCACAACGTGAGCGAATAACAACGCACGTTCAAACGTACGATATATGACAAACTCAGTAAACACAAGACTCGCAATGCGCGTTAGGTCCAATTGGATCTAGTAGGCATGGAAGGATTAACAAATTGAAATCAAACAAGGAAACTTGCAATAACTAAAAATAACAGAAATTGTGGCAAATATTGCCGAAAGGCATATTTTACGAACTGCCACGTTGGGTTGAGTTAAATGTATCAAAATTTCCGAGATGCCGTCAAAACTATTTTCAAGCTGGGGTACAACGGAAAAACCCGCACATCAGCTCATATCCATGATATTCTGTCTTGCCACTAGTTCCCAAAACTATCCACGTTTGGAAACCAGAGCGGGGTGGAGTAGAAAGGTTATAAGGAAAAAATATCTTATATAATTGGAATTTATAGGTCCGAAACCACTCCAGGAGGTAAGTAGACGCCAAAATTTTATCATTGCGGGATTAAAACGGTAGACCCTGCTAATCCTATATACCATCTATTTCTACTTCTGAAAACGCAAGCTCGTTTGTTTTTGACGAATACTGTTGAAATCACAGTAATTAATAAAACTCATCAGTACATTATTTGTTGCCAATTTGTTAAAATATTCCCGCTTTAGATGCAGAAGGCGAGCAATGCACACATTTCCATAGAGGACAGGGGGTCCTTTCGGCTATGCCCCAGCCGGAATTTTTCAATTTTAAAGATGCAGATAAAATTTTGGTACCAATCGATTCAGCTTGATGAACCGATTCAGAAAAGCTCACCTAGGCTTAATGTATGTATCACATAAAGACCTTAGCTTAGGCTAAGACTAATAGTATACCCAGAAAGCCATGGCCTGCTTTTATTCCAGCCCCTCAGGATTACTTAGGTCCTCATAACTTTTCAACGGCGGGGTAGATTTCAATAAATTACACACCAGTCAAATTGCCTCATTATGCGGAGTCGAATGGTACCCAATATGACCATATTCCGAACAAAAAATTTGTCAAGAATGTGTGTAAAATGGGTATTTCCTGAACCAGCTAATCGAGCTGAATGGATTGGTACCAAAATTTTATCTGTATTGAAATTCAAAACCTGGAACAAGTCTTTGTGACATGGGCACAAGGACGTAAAATAAAAAATACATAACGTGATTTTACGGTTTACATGAGCTGCCCTCAGCTTGACTTGGCCTGTAAAAATAATGTTTATATATATTATTCAACTCTTGTATATTCGCTCGTTCATTGATGAAAGTATACTAAACCAATAGAACATACGCAATCACACAGAATTAAACAGTTTTATTTGGATGATAGTAAAATTATTCATATAAATATAATATTTATATTATATAGTATGATAGTAATTATACGTATATATACAAAGTTACAATGCTACATGCATATGTTTATTCATGTAAGGTTTAGAAATATGGTTTGATCAGTTTAAGTTAATGTCCACTACGCGTGCTGCTACGCAAGGTTCTTTCAAAACTCTAACCGTTAGAACAGCCACAGAAACATATGAGCCAAAATTTCAGAGGCAATTACGGCCATGTATTAGCATAATCAATTATATAAATGACGGAGGTTATACATTATCTGTGAGTTTAGGGGTTTAAAAATTTTAAATATAGCAATATTTAACATCAGATTTATCATATGCAAGGCCATTATATATATATGCCTAATGAACAAATAGTTATGTTACATAATGAAATCGGAATGATTTTTAAGACACTTTGTATAGATTGGTTAAAAATGGCTAAGACAAATTTATCTTTCTGCTTAAGATTTTCATTTTAAAACATTTTAATTTTGTATTTAAAGAAATAGTTGAATTTGCAATAGTAATATTTAGCTTATACTTCAGTTTGTGTGCATCACGGTAGAGTCACTGTCGTGATGTTTTTGTGGCTATTCTTTTTTAGACTTATGTTAAGACTTTTTTTAGACTTGTTTTTGTTAGACTTTTGAAAGAACCTTTCGTAGTAGCAGCATTTGCATTAAAATGCATTTATGAACGTGTAATGAACATTAACTTGAACTGTTCCAACCTTGTTCTAAAATGTTACATGAATAAACATATGCGTTTTACATGCTACATAGTAGCATTGTTACCTTGTATTCTTCCTTTTACATGGTCACGAAATACACTTCAGATCCTGACAAGGTTAAATTAGTGTTAAAAATAATGAAGCTGCAATACAACTGCAAATTTTGGCTATAAGCTTGGCTCTGCTCTAGAGCCGAGCCTGCGATGGTACTTGAAGAGCAGAGCCCAAGATGTGGTTGAAAGAGTGGAGTCTAGTGTATCACGAAAATCTTGGTTCGTCTCTTAAAAGCTCTTCTAAAACAACAAACGTTATTATAACAAGTGATATCTGCCAAAATGTATTGCAAAATGCACAAAGTCTGAAATATTAGGGAGTCGCAAACTTTTATAGTTAGGAGCTTGAAAGCTGATTCTGGCTTGTTATCGGAAAAGCCGAACATAGTCATGCTGTATACTGTTCACGACGAGCTGAGTCGAGCAAGAACTTGAAAAACATGACTATGTGCCATGTAATATCCAGTTAGCTTTTAGGCAGTCGCGGATGCTGAATTTCACAATGGATTCCTATGCTTCCGTGTTGCAAGCCCACCGCGGCGCAGCACCACCTGCTCCCCCGAGGCGCCGTACTACCCATCCCAGAGGCCCCATCCACCTCCGATGCGCCTCACCCCCACCCCTGGTGCCACAAACACCCCGCCCCTCAGGCGCCGCGTCTTCCCAAGGCGCAGCAGTACCTCGAAGAGAAGCAGCGCAGCCCTAAGCAGCCGGACCCCCTTCGACGAGCCGCAGACATTCCCCTGTGTCGTCTGCTTCGAGGCGCCGAATCGCCCCTTTCCCGGGGCTCTGCAGCCCGAACCCCCCATGGGGCCCGCAAACGCCGCATCCCCAGAGGAGCAGCAGCCCTCCCGAAGAGGCGTCGCCCACCCTCCTCAGGAAGAGGACCCACACCACGAGGCACCGTCTTCCCCGCGACGCGCCGTAACCGGTCTAATGTACCGCTCGCTCCGAAGTGCCATCAACAGGCGACGCACCAACCGCCTCCGGTGGCGTCGCCTCCCCCCCAAAGCGCCGCAGCCCCTTTTATTGTTGGGGCTTGAGAGCTGATTCTTATTGTTATCGCTACTTGTTATCGGAAGAGTCGAATGGAAGCGAGCCCAATACTGTACAAGAAGAGCCGAGTCGGGCAAGAAGCAACATGGCTCTTTGCCGCCTATGATAAAAATCCAGTAAACGTTTAGGCAATGGAGGATCCTTTCTTTCACGGTGGAGGGATTCCTAGGCTTCCGCGCTGCGCCTCTCCCCGAGCGCTACACCTCCCCTCCCTCGAGGTGCCGCCTGAAACCGACCCAAAGATCTCCCTCTATCCGTCCTTGCGTCTACTCTAGGCACGCATCTGATGTTGACCCACTTTGCGGCATAACTACGTCGCAAGCCCTTGGCAAGCCACGTAGCTAGCTACGAAAAAATTTATTCAGGAATATAAATAAAAGGAATATCATCCTTATTGCGTTGTCTAGAAAATGAAACAAAAACAAGGTTAAATATGATCGGAAACAAAATAGTATAGACATGCATGTATCTATTCTATTTACTAGAGCATGGAATATAACATGGCTTCATAAATAAATCTCTAAAATTTTCCTAATAATGCGCTCGGTTCGTACAGTAATCTTATGCTGCCTAGGAGCCAATAATAAAAAATAAGCAGCGTCGTCTGTTTCCGATGCTGGCCAAACTTTACTTCTTAAATAGGTACATCTCCAAAAGAACGTCAGCGTCGGTTTTCAAAAATTTGCAGAAGACTTCATTAAAAATGCACCAGTATTGGAATAAAACATATGACAGGGACACTGCCGTGTCCCTATAACAAAATACGACACACACAGCTGATGGACTAACGTTATATTATAAAAAAATGAAAATGTACTGCTCAGTGCTCGGAGACGACAACCTGCTAGGTTATTACAAAAAAATCTAACATTATAGAAGAAGACTTCAGTATATATATATATAGAGTCTGTACAGTCTGTATCGATCACTATCAGTCAGTGAGACCACTGTCAGTCACTATCTGTGTAGTATGCGTTTTACATACGCCTTGATTTAGTTTGTTCACAAAGCCAACAGCTCAAACCCCATCATTTTTGTGGTCAAGCACATATTTTGTTTGACACATTTTTGATATTCTCTTAAACCCTGACACGTCTTTCCCTAATGTTCTTTTAATCGTGTTTTCGAAATTTCAAAAAACTATCAATAAACTTTGAAAGTTTACGTCGTGTGCTTCAATCTAATTTGTTTTAATTCGATAAATCAGTTCCTGAATATAAAAAAATATTGAACGATATTTTTGTTGCGATGAATTTGTACCATCTATTCTGTAATTGACAAATATATATTTGCAAATATGCATTTTATTTTAGCTAGCTATCAAAGAGTACATTTATAATTGGGTGTCCCATCAAGATTTAATCCTTCATAGCGACATACACACAATAATTTTGGTCCATCAATTCTGTAGCAAATAAAAGCGATAACTTGTTTTGCTTTAGTGAAGGGCTTAATTACAACACACCTAATCCAACAACAGAGTTCCCTAAATTGGAGGATCCTCCAAAACTCAAAAAATCCATTATTTCAGGGCACACAATAAAATGTTTTGAGCGCGAATCAAGCATATATCAAGCGTATATATGCAGAATTTTGTGATAAGGTGCAAAATCACGTTCAACGAAAGAAGACCGTGATTTTAACCCAAGCTAAGCAGACGTGAAGGTGTCCTGCGTGAATTAATCTGGCACCGCCTTCCCGATTTGATTAAAACTTTGTGAAGAATATTATGTGTCCTTATAATTTATGTAAACCATTAAACTGGGATTAATTTTCTTATATTATTAAGTTATTTCGTTATATTCAGCTCATCATATCACCTTCGTCATTACAAAACATTCAAATGAGGCCATTTATGTAAATAAGCTCAGTGGTAAGTAGTTCACGGCTCATTTTCAAATGGCAAATTCTGTACGACATAGTTAGACGTTTCGAATTATTTCAGCATTTGTATAAATAAGCTCAACGGTCAAGACAGAGCCGGATTTAACTATGTGAGGGCCCTGAAGCACAGGGCTTTGTGGGGGCCCACCATTGAGCTATTAACGAGATTAGTTAGTTTATCTATCTGCAACCAAACAATCAATGGAAAATAAACAGCTAAGCGAACGGCCCTATAAGCGAATACTTCAGGAATTGAGATTAATAAACTATTAATCTTGCCTTCGGCGAAAT
This sequence comes from Trileptium ribeirensis, assembly GCA_030248225.1. Taxonomy (NCBI): domain Eukaryota; kingdom Metazoa; phylum Nematoda; class Enoplea; order Enoplida; family Thoracostomopsidae; genus Trileptium; species Trileptium ribeirensis. The sequence continues at coordinate 20,134 of JASANE010008334.1, read as the reverse complement.
GTTGGTGTCCTGGGGCACGTGTGCCATCGTAAATCCGGCGCTGGGTCAAGCAGTTCGCGGCTCATTTTTCATTGACGAATTCTCTACGACATAGCCAGATGTTTCACATTATTTCATGCGGAAAGAAAAAAAGAGAAAACCGTTGCAGACTAGAGCAGCAATAATTTCAATAAATGCAATACATGATACCTTCTCGCCAGAAATGACTGTTGCATTCCAGCAACAAGTAACATAAATTATAAAAGGAAGTATAACGCGTACAAATTGTATAATAGCCAACGGATTACTGTGTTAAAAATACATGTTTGCATATAGAATTAGCATAACAATAAACAAAAATCAATATACCTGACGCAATAAGTAAGCGATTTATCTTAATAAAATTTCAACATTAAACACAAATTTGTTCTGTATTAAATTATAGGCAATTAAATATATTCTATATAAAACTAATAACTCACAAAGTGAGGAGAAACGGAGAGAGTATGACTACTCTGCACTCAGCGACTACATCGTCGTTACAAATTCAGCTCACTAGGCGCTTTGAAGTGCCACGGCAGCAATTATACGCCGGAAATTCTTTAATGGCAACGCTATGTTACGTTCATTGCATTAATATGCCAAAACCTAAGATCATGACCAAAAAGAGGAAAACATTTCAAATTTGACCAAAAAGAGGAAAACATTTGAAATTTATAAATCACAAATTTTAAGAAAATATATAATTTGAAGACAGCTTTTTACAAGGTGCCCGCGGGTGTAATGGTAAAAAATCCCAGGTTTTCCCAGGTTATTTTGGTAAAAATCCCAGGTTTTTGTTGCAGGGATTCCAGCTTTTTCTACTAGAGTACATTCGCCCCGTTCCGCGGGTAAGCAGCTACAACAGAATTAATGACGCTATAAAGTTCACTAACTGTCATTGCAGTTGTTTCCGGAGGTCTTCCAGTTGATGACTGAGCTCGCGTTGCTGTTGTTTCGATTGTGCAACCAATGCTGCTCGTTTCGCTTGCAATTCCTCAATTTGGTAGTTGACTGGCTTCTGAGTCCGTCGCTCCTCTGCCATCTCCTTGCTTTCGGCGGTACGCTTTGTGTCGAGAGCATGTCGATACGCTGCCCGGGAGCCACGTACTGACTTTATCATATCGGGAGTAACTGGAACTCCTGTAGGGCCACCATGGGAGTGAACAGCGTCGTATACAATACGCTTCGCCACAAGCGAATTCTCGTGAAGGTTTTCTACCAGCATGTCCTTATTCACGGAAAACCCCGACTCAACCGACGCTTGACCGTGTGACATCACCAATACCATTTTGACGACGCGGAATAGGTCGGCAAAATCGTCATCACCGTTAAACAGTTGCGCATAAAAATTGTCCAACCGGATTGAATTGTCGAAACTCTTGACATGCTGGAAGGTTGCGCCGTTACAAAATTCGTCGAATTGGCGTATAGCTTTGTCAGCTGAAGCAGCTGGCAATTTGTCTGCAGTCACCAATGACTCCAGGATAAGCTGGAACCGAGATTTGGCCAGAGAAGGTTGCCTGGAAAGCAACTTGGGAGATAACGCCCTGCACGCTCGAACAAACTGATACGACAATGGAGATTTAGCCGCAATCTTTTTAGCCACCACTAGTAGAAATTTCCTACAATCGCTATAAAATCCCAACTTGTCCAGCTGAGTTGCTGATGACGAGTTGAGGGACGCCTTAGCACCAAATCCGATGTCAACAGAAAATTGTTTCTCAGAAAATCCCAGGTTTTTGCCTTTTTTCACTACGGGCCTCGAACTCCCAGGTTTTCCCAGGTTTGTCGTCGAATCCCAGGTTTTCCCAGGTAGCGGGCACCCAGTTTTTACGTTGTAGGATCTCAACACTTGCCTTATTTGGTGCTTACCATGAAAATACATGTTGCACATATCGTACTGAGAAGTTCCGGAAGCCTATAGAGACATTTAATTTTAATGCCCTAGTTACAGCAATATTGTAAAAGTGGCAAAATTTGACTTTTGGTGCTAAAATTTACCAAATTTAGCTCTAGCATCATCCCGCAGAGTTAATAGCATTTAAAACTATGTGTTAAAACATTAAAACCAGCGTATTGAACGGGTCGAATAACCCTATAATCCGATGGTTCACTCTTAAAAAGCTAAAATTGCGCTCATAGATGGAAACGACTGCTCTAACAAAAATACCTAACAACAACGTTCTAGCCTTGGTGAAAGGCTTCTGCAAGGCATTTTCGACCTAATGCTTTAAGACAAGAGTTATAACCTAAAATGTTGCGTGACACCATTTGGCTAAAACCAAAAAATGGCTATTTTCGTATCAGTTTTCCGAAAATTTAGGTAGAAATCTAAAATACATCAATTAGGTGAAGACTTATGCGACAAACAGAAGTAACAAGAATTTTGCTCTCAATTAGACGTTATTGGAAGAAAGTATGATATTTACGCTCGCGTCGCTTCACTAACAAAAAGCGAGTTATAAACCATTATAGTTGATGCACAAACTAGAGACAGCGTTAGGTTAAAAATGTGAAGTCAAATCGAATAGACCGTAACCAGACCGGATCCGATAGTAGTAACCTGATAAGAACTATCAGTAATCAGTAACCATGACTCGTAAGCATTCTTTGTATTCGTTCTCTGACAGTGTTTCATCGAATACTGGCTAGCGTGCACGACAAGAACACAATCCAAATCGCAGTCAGTCACCCTGATCGGCGCAATGGATGGAAGTTGATTTTTTCAAAGAAAGACCTAACCGTACCGGACATGAAATCCGAAAGATTACAAAACGGCATGATTAGACCGGATTGTGGTCCCTAACACAATCACAATAAATGTGACGCTCTGTTTTTCGTCCACGAGACCACAAATAACCACTTACGACCTCAATAAGTAGTCATGGGGACTGGTACTAGTTAACCCCTTTACGTTCTCAATTAATTTGTATTTCAAGCACCAATGAACAATTATTGGTCGCAGCGAGGTATCGAACCCAGAACGGTCGGATGAAAGTCACGTTCACTAGTCACTGCAGGGATTCTTTAGGCTCCTCGCAAGAGCAGCGAACAACACCTACAGTACAGGATGAAATTAGCCATTGCAATGTTTTGAACAACATCTGCACGCGTTAAAGGGTTAACGTGTGGTATTATAATTTCGACTAACCCAATGTGTCCTAAATTAATTTGCATTTTGAATGTTGCCGTGAGGTACTGAACCGGAACGGTTGGGTGAAAGTCATGTTCCCTAACAGTTAAGTTATTTGAGAGCTATTACTCAGATCTTTAAGGTTCGTCGCAAATCGTGTGGACAACAACATGGTACACAACGAACTGAGTTAGTAAGACACTTGGAACGCAATTGGCTGTTGTCGAACGACAGCAAGAGTTAAAAGGTTCATTCTTCCGAGGAGAAGGATTAACAGCAGTACCACAAAGACATTAACAGCGCAATTGGAAAGTACTACTTCCGTCTACCTCATGCCGACATAGCTCACACCGGTACTTCATTGGGAAACGGACCTTATCAAAGAGAATGCCAGTTTTGTTCACGACAATGATCACCATCAATTTGGGTAAATTATCTTCGGAAGACTATGGTCTAGGCGACAAAATTGGTGCTGTATTCCCTCTCCCGACGTTAAGGCATATGCTATACAGTCCTTAGAGGTGTAGGCAATTTGACCATTGAGCGGGAATAAGGTAATCTATGAAATTAAAATAACTGCTTCCTCACTCGTTGACAACACTGGCAATAATTTTGTTGGGTTATTTTACTACTTTTGGAAAGACCACCTAATAGATCATATCTTACATAGAAATGTTGAATATTGCAGTTGTAAATACAAATAAAACACTAGACACGAATATTTATAATGTATATCATACTCAGGTACCAATGTACGAACACATGAATACGATACTCTATTATATAGTATTTATGTACTTAGCATACATCCGTACAGGAACCAAAGTCAAAACCTCTTCCCAAAATGCCACAGGAAAACGTCGCCATAAATAGCGTCCTCTCGACAGCTTCGAACAAAAGACTCGTGGTTTCTCTATATTTTGCAGCAATTTACGGGACTCAACGTCGCGGATAATATCCGAATGTCCGTCATTACTATATGTATGTGGCTGGGCTTCTTCAAATTACAGAACGCTGGCAGTAGTTCGGCTTCATCGACAGCAGAAATCACCTGTTGTCGTTGATGGCCTTTGGTAAAAACCATCGGTCTTTCTGGTTTGCCTGGTGTGCTCATCAACAAAATGTTTATTTGCAACTGTCGAAACCAAAACCGGGCTGTTTGTTCCACAATACTTCACAAGCCAATACTGGAGAAAAATACTATAGCACAACGAAAACGGAAATTTAGACGAATGCATTCATGAGTCAAATTCCACTCAAACGGAGGATTCGCGTAGTATAGCAGCGACGACCCAGTCAAAATCTGGAGGTATATACCAGCTAATATATATACTTAAAGCTGTAACAATGGCTCGGAATTACAATTTTCGGCGCCTAGATTTAAGCATGTTGCTATAATTTTTGGAAAAATACGTACGAAACTCAGAAAAAACGTAAAACAATGTGGAGCCGTGAGCTAATAGTTTGAGATGTACTTGCTATAATGAACAAACTTTTTTATCTGCCGGATACATACAAAAACAAAATTAATTTGATTACATATAATGTAATATTTTTTAATTTTAAAACTTTGCAAAAGGACGGACGCTGCTGCCATACCAAATTCAGAAAAAGAAAATATTTTTAAACTGTTTTAATTGTTTTCGATTACACATATTTACAGGTATGTGCAGAAATGGAAACAATAATCTTTCGCGAAAAAAACTAGCAGCCGTTCAATTGCTATTCGAGAATGATCTGCTTTTACATCCGTTCATAACAGTTGTAACGGAATGAAATATACGAAAGAGGCAGTGCAAACATAAAACTAAAATCACATAAGATACAACGATGTGCATTGTATTGCGTTAAAAGGCATGACTGATAATAACTTAAAGCATTTATAACCGATTATTGGAAACCTTAGGTCATAACCATTATGAATTCACCTGCTGCCGCAACGTCACATTGATGTGTTTGACAGAAGTACGATGATGACGTATATGAAACTGCCCCTTCCTGTAGCGAAAGGTCAGTGATTGCAGCTAGTGGCCCAAAATATTCACTTCCCTTAAGGGTTCCTCAGATTAGACTGCAATTTTGAATACACCTTTTGTAATAGCTATTTCAATTACCAAACAATTCAAAAATAAATTTATAGCGCTAAATAATTTTTAGCATCGGCCAAACTTTTCCAACGGTGCTTCGCCTGGAAAATCACGATCCCAGCGTAGCAAATAGAACATATTATTATGTGCACCCAAAAAACGAACAATAACAAAATTTGATATTAATATAATATTACAATATTTAATATAGATAGTAAGGCGCGCCTAACCTAACATGAACCATCTTCTTCCTGCGATCCGGGACGAAGGCATATTGTTTTCAACTTTGTTACTAATCTTATCCAATGAAACACTCCAGGAAACCTTATCATCAAAAACAGCCCTAATGTAGGCCGCAGCACAGGCAATACGAGTCGCACATATTATCCACAACTGAATGAAGTTGCGAACGACGATATATTTGTCAATAATTAGGCGATAATTACGATATGATGTGTGCATATAAATGGTAAACCTGAAAATGGCTCGATATTTCAGTTCTATACCTAAAAAGCTTGTTTTAACTCAAAATCTTGACAAACCAAATGAACTACATTCGGTTTAAAATGACTGTTTTTAAATAAACTCGTTTTAAATTGATTCTTTGTGTCTATTTTAAAATCTGTTTTCTGTTAAACACAGATGTACATGTATTGATAATCTGGTTGATGTGAACGGCTGGTTTTAACTTCAATAAAAATTGTTGATAGTATGATAGTGACAAGACGGTTAAAATTTATTTCACTTTTTTGGAATCAAATCGAGTGAAATCAACCCACAGTGAACCAGTCTTCCATATGAAATTGAAATCATATCGTGTTGATTAGCATCGAGTAAAAATAATAATTATTTTAAACCAGAAATGAAGTTGATTTCAATTTTAATTTCTACCATGTCGATTCATCCAACATATCGTAATATACAGTGTCCGCCGAAAATGACTATCGCTCACTTGTGACTAGCTGGAAATAAAGCTGTTATAAAAATAACTCGTTCGCGGCTCGCTCGCTTGAAATGTGACGGTCATTTCTGGCGCGTACTGCATGATATACATACAGAGGAATGTGCTTATAGTGAATACGTGTACAACGAATATGACATTAGAATAAGGGTTTTGTCCCCTGAAATTGTTAATACAAAAATAGAGATTAATATGGTAAAAATGTCTTTATAGTAGATTTTTGGGTTATAAGTTATATTGCAAGCTAATAATACTGTATTAATTTACGGTTTATCAATTTGAAGGTGTAAAACAATTTAATTAAATGAAACGGAGCGAGCGAATCGAGCAAAGTTTAATCCTATACAGCTTTTATAGCGGAAAAGTTGCTTTCGTTGTTTAACACCATATTGGCTGTGCTATTAACATTCCCCTACGGGACTGTGTCGAAGCATCATTTGGAAAATTTTGGCACCAAAAATTGTCAAATTTAACCACCTTTCCAATATAGATGTATGTAAGACTATCGAACGTGTATATAGGTATTGGGTGTTGCTAAAAACGACAAAAGTGGTTGTATTTGCCATATTGCCATATAAGGCAAGTGTTAGGGCCCTACTACGCAAAATGACTATACAAATTATAATTTTTCTAAAAATTTGTGATTTATAAATTTTAAATGTTTTTGTCTTTTGGCCATTGGAAGAAGAAATAAAGAGTTCTTCGGTTTTGGCATATGACTAAAATGACTGTAGCGTTGTCGTTAAAGTATTGCCGGTGTATAATTGCTATCACGGTACTTTAAGCGGGCTTAGAGACATGAATTTTGAACGACAAGATGGTCAATCAGCGTAGAGTAGCAACACTAGCTCCGTTTCATCTCGCTTTGCGAATTACTAGTAGTATTGCAAAGTATCTGAATGCGCTTAAATAATAACAAAAAATCAGGCTTTATAAAGCAAAAACACTACCAAACCGATAACAATAATTAACATAACGTATAGTAATGCTTTGTCAAATAAAACACAGGACAAAATTCGGAACATAAATTTTTTAAAAATATAAGAAATATTTATGATATATATATAATACATAAAGCATAATTAAGTAAAAAAATTCCTGAACGATGACCGTTACAGTAATATATTGTGATTATGGACAATAATTATTATACATACTCAAAACCACTACTGGCTTCCCAACCGAATTATTTTCAAAATTAAAACCGTCGAACACCTCTGACCTTATAACTTCGAATAGGAATAAAGACCAATTTTTTAAAGAATTTCAAAACTTCCGAAATGAATCGAATATTTTTCGAACAAAAGAAAAAATGACTAAAATTTATTTCAACTATCTCACACATCTAAATCAGTTGAATTCTGGTACAACGAAGTTACTGCGCCAACAGTAACAACACAGTGAGTGAAGATTTTACGACATAGGGCAAAGCATCAGTAATGTAATTTTAGTGCTTGAAAGTTGTTCGCTTTTAAAACGCTGATTTGTCAAAAAAATATTATTCGCGGCTAATAATAATAGAAGAGTTCAGTATTTTACTAAAACGTATGTAGACTATAGTATCTAAGTTTTACGTAAACATGACCGCTCAAACTCTAATAACTATAAAATGTGCCCACCGACAATGCTAAAATTTAAGACTATGCGATTTTAGTTGCGCAACCTATGTACTTTGAAGCTGAATACATTAAACCACAAACAAGGACTTTAACAAAAAATGCAACATTTCTTTCTATTAAAAGCAAATTACTGCAATGTTTGCGCAGAGCAATAGGATATATTTTTGGGCATTTTCCAATGATTCAAGCATCTCGTTTAAATCGATATCGAAACTATAATTGTTTTCAGCGAAATGCACAGCAAAGAATTGTTGTAAAAACAACTGAAATTATCTGAAACAAAAGTATCAATGTATACATTACATTGTTATGGCATCAAAAGAACAAGAAACATCTATTTTTAGTTTTAACAATCACTGATACAAAAATTAATAACGATCTTAAGACAATATAGTATTACTTCGCCAGAAATAAGTCACGTCTGCTCGATATTCGACCAGAGTTCGTTCGAGAAATATCAAATTTTGTTAGAATATTCTTTAAACTTGTTCAATGGATAGTCGAATTTTGCTCAAAAATTGCTCGAGTGTTATTTGAGAATAAGTAAATTGTGTTAAATTTCTGTTTGTTCGAAAGGCGACACCATTTCTGGTCGATATTGAATAGGATCGAGTGCTCTGGTGACAATCAGTTCTTGCGAGCATCTGTAACAAGCATTAGTGGGAATTCTCCTAATGTTCTATAACTTGAGACGAGGTTAAAATAGGACTAAATATTATGGAAAATTTTCATCATTTACTTCTTAAAATGATGCAATACTTACCAAAAATGTCTGCCATCTTTCGACAAATATGTGACTCACTCGAAATTCTAACGTATTAGAATTAATAGAATATTTTGCAACAAAATTGCTTTGGATCTATTCTCGAACCAGCGAGCAACAAGCAAGAAGCTGTGACTTCCGGTTACACAAGGTCTAATTTTTGGCACTTGAATTTGACTTTGCCATTTTTCGGTTAGCGAAATGTCGAATGAAATTAAGCCTATTTTCCGTAACAAGAGTTTGCGATTCGATATCGGTAATGACAAAATAGGATGGTTGGCGGGTTCACCTTAAGTTTGCTCACGCATTTATTAGAATTTTATTTAAAGTTTTATTAAAATTTCAGCGATATTTTTATTTTTTTATTTATTGAAATTGTATTAAAATTTTCTTAAAATTTTATTCTATTTCAGCAATATTTGATTTTAATGTTATTTAATATATGTGTTTTTAAATAATATGTGTTTTTGTTATAACTTTATTAAAATTTTATTGAAATTTCAACGATAATTATATTTCTTATAGATATTTTATTGAAATTTTATTAAATTTTGTTTTAATTTCAGTGATATTTTCATTTTATCTTTATTTAATTTTTATTCTATTTCTATTTTATAATTTATTTTATATGTGCGTTTATTCGAATGTTGTTGAAATTTAATGAAATTTCAGCGATATTTTATATTTTATTTTTGTTATATTGATAATTCCATTGGAATTTATACAATTTTAGCGATATTTTATATTTTATTTTTGTTATATTGATAATTCCATTGGAATTTATACAATTTCAGCGATATTTATATTTTATTTTTAATTTACTAATATTTTTTTAAAATTTAATTAAAATTTTATCGGTGTTTCAGCGATATTGTGCTTGATTTTTGTTTTATTAACATATTTCAAGGAATCTTATCGACATTTCAGCTATTATCTTTAGTTTTCTGTCCCCTTCGTTAACTGATTCAATGGCAATACGTATATAATTTTTTTCCAATGTCTGCTTACCCAATCGTATATAAATAGCTGAAGGAAATAGTGACGAAAATTGTTCAGTTCCACCATCAGCCAATGCAGCTCGTTAATGTGACTTAGATGACGGTCTTCGTAACATCGAATGAACAACGACTGAAGCCATATTATCGGAACAAACCACTTTTGATGTGTATCGAATTTGATTTCAAACGAATTGAGCAATTCAAGTTCGTCTTTTGTCATTAAACCAGCCTTAAAAATAATTGCAACAGCAATATTGATTTCATAAAAACAAACTAAGCACAGTTTGAACCGTTACGACTCACATTTGGCAAATGTTCTAATTTCGCGTTTGCTAACGATGTTTTGTGACATCGAGGCGCGTAATTAATGAATCCAAGGGGCCATGTCCCGGGTGCCACTATCTATGCCTATGGTGAGTCGCGATAGAAAAGTAAAACATGTCGATGGTGTGGTTAAGCTGTGCCCCACCTAACAAATTCCCTGCGTTGCAAACATATCTGACTATATTCTCGGTTACATTTAATTATGCAGCTACGTTTTGTTTTAATAAGAACAGAAAATTAAATCTTTTCGGTCGTATTACGAACAAATCCATGTCTAAACCATTCGGTTCCCTTTACAGATACTAGTTTTTTTCTACCTTTTTGTGACAAAGTTCGGGATACCAGCTTATTCATATATACCTAGCATCTATTTCAACACTTTTTATCTGGAATACAGACATACATTCACTCGGCTACTACGCAGTTCTTACGCAAATCATTTAGTTAGGTGGTTGTTTTATATGTGTCTATCAGTAATCATATAACCCAGTGACCCTTGCAAAAGCACCAGATAAGAAAACAACATTATTACGAATATTACCTATGGTAGGTAGTCTCAAACGTTTCAGCAAAACATGGAAGTCATCATTATGTCTGAAACTATAATTTAGTTCATATAATATCACCTATGTTTATCAAGCCTACAGCTCATGCGTAAAGCATTGTTACATGAAAAGCCTACTTTTAAAACGGCAGTGATAGTTGTGCTATTCGTTAGATGATAGTGACATTGAGTTAACCAGGCAAATACAGATTTGATTTAATTGCTATAGAATTTGTTGCATATATAAATGTTATCTGCAGCAACGGTGTAAATTCGATGCCTGCGCACGACCACGCATCTGACAAATATGAAAGCAATAGTCAGGGACACTATCGCTAATAATAAGACTTCCAAGAGGCAATAATTTGTAGCTTAACCCACGTAAACTTATTTGGAAAATAAGTTTGCTTAAGAAGAACATTATATTGTGCGTTAGCACATCTCGCAAGTCAACGTCCGAAAACCTATAACAGAGTTTTGTGTCAAAGCAATAATTCATGACGCACATGGCTCTACATACGTGGATGACACTACAATATATGTGTATGTATGTGCAATTTTTACACATTTGTTTTTATTTCAGACACAGAAACATTGATTCAACGATTGTCAAGATATTTAACGACAGTAGACATCGAACTCTTTGTAAAGTTAATTGTATAGCAAGAAACAATATAGGCCATCACTCACTGTAACAAACTCAAAAATTTAAACAGCCGTCATAACTCTGCTCATTAGCTTTTTAGCTAAGTACAAAAATCCACGGCCGTAAGAGCGATAATTCGAACCTAAATCGCATTCTAAAAAAACTCAAATGGTTAGCCACGTCATAGATTTGAATATTTGAAAATGTTGAAAATTAGTTGTTTAAAATTAAGATTAATTATAATGTAAACGTTTCCCCAACTACAACACTCATTGCATCAGAAAGTGACACTTAGTTAGGGCGTATTCAGATTGTGCTTGATCTAACCCGATCGAGTCAAATCCGCTTAGATTCGATTTGCGTGCGTATTGCACAATGGGCCCGTTTTTGTCCGATCTGAATCGATAGCGATTGCTCTATAATTATCTGACCCGAATCAGATGCAACAATGCTGCACACAATACAGATAGGCTTGACAAAGATCGGATCGAACGAATTGTGAACACGCCCTGCACATAACATACTTGAACAAGGTCCTTTTCGTGTGGAAACCGTTTAAGTATACGATCCGACAGCGTGCGCCATGCAAGAACACTCGTACATAAAACGTATCGCGCTATTGTACGCCGTATCGTTCGTGTTTCAGCGTCATCCCCTTTCAAATACGTGCTGGCATTAATTAACAATGTATCCGGATAAGCGATCAATTGAAATTGTTCCCACCAACGTTTAACTACCATTCCGACATAAAAACCAAGCAAAAACGTAAGAGGAATTTGTTTCGTGAATTCGTTCAAAAGATATGAAATTTCGTCGAATTTTCGTTTTTGACTGTCGGTAAGAAGGGTTCGATAAACGATATTAATTATGTAGTATAAGAAAAGGTAAAAAGACAAATTTCGATAAATAGTTTTCCATAAACTTCCTTTCCAACGCCAAAGCAGTCTCGAAAATCGATCCGCGTACGAGATAGTCATGGCTTGGTCTTGTAAGCATTTAAGATCTATGAATGAAGAACATGAAATTGTTATTCAGTTAGCGGTTTGTTTTGCATTTAGTTGGTACAAAATATATAAATTGATCACAAGTTAGTAGCAATCTATTCGAAATATTATTATTATAACATATTTTACAAAAAAACTATTTTATATTTGTTTTTGTTCATGTTTTAATATTGAAAAACTTAGTCACCTAAATTCAATGTAAATGCTTCGCTAGGATCACTGAATTTCCATTCGTAACATTCGCTTTGCAAAATTCGTTGAGCTCACGATTAGAAGTGATAATATGTTCGTGTGGTTGCAATACTGCAGCGCAAATCGTTTCTCCGCTCAATCAATTTTGAGATCACTTCGCAGCTATAGCAAAAGAATACAACACCTATCGAGACTATGCGAGGATGAAATTTTAATGAACCAGGAAGTTGTAGATATATTCCAGATAGAAGGCGCTCACCGAAAACTACATCTTATTTATCTTTCAGCAATATATCAAAAACATTTTACAGCTGACCGATCATAAATTTTTGGGCTCTCAGCATCTTTCAAAACATTGATTATTTTTCCCAGCCTTGAGACAGCAACATTGTTTTCGAGGTTTTTTCACACTTGTCACGTGACCAGCCAGGACCTGCTAGGTAAATTCAGTATGAAAATAATTAGATGATATAACTATTATGGGTCCAAAATTTAGATTTGGACATTGTCGTGTAAACGCCTTCAAAAGCGGTAGATGCATTATCTGATGACACTGTTGTGCCTCAAAATGTAACAAACATGTTTAAACGCCATGTATGTAATCTAAAGCGAAAAAATGTGTTAATTGTTTGGGTGGACTGACGCTTGATGTATAATCGACTTGTGTTTTGTTCTAGCACCTACCTGCCGGTATCGTTTCCGTTTATTGCGAATTTATTTTCTCTCACTGGATTATATAGATGCAAAAATGTCAAGTGTGGATTTGATGGGCGAATCGCTTCGACAATAGCACGCCTTGAGCTGAGTTGCTAATAGCGGTGGTTTGGCAGCAAAATTATTTAAGCTAATTTTTCAGGAGAAACACCTTTCTCATACAGCGTTGACCACGTGTTCTTCAGTGCCAGTTCCCGAGCATTACATGCCTCAATGAACCATTTTCTGAAAAATACAACACCAAGACTCTTTCTCAAAATTTCGCCCAAAGCTTAATGCTTTAATTGTCTATACCCGCAGCTCGTACAAATAGGGGCGCAAGATGTTGATTTTCTGTTACTATTTTTGCATTTTGTTTGTTTTGGAATTTATGTAATCTTTTATTGTTTCTTTGAATTTTAATAAAGTTATCAAATTTCATAGCTGTGAATTTACATACCTCACTTAGTATTTATTGTCGACCAAAGCTTTCTGTTTAGGTCTTGCAGCAGACTACTACCTAGAAAGTTGAGTGCTTGCGGAACAAATTTTACACAATATTAGCGGCAATAAATCTTAACAACATATTAGTGATTCATCACTGTAATTTTGAAATATTTGACACGCTCTTCTGTGATATTTTGTCGTTTGTAAACTGCGTAATTGTTTGCTTAAACCTTTTCACTTTTCTGCTTATGTTTCTTCCTTACATTGAATATACTTCAGATATCGGGAGTATAACCAAAAACATGTTGTTAAATTTGCGAGCGCCATTCGCAAAAAAATGTGCTGCGCAAGAATTCTTTCTATATCTTTAAAAAATAATACTGATGAAATAAACCTACGTTACACTGAAAAAGCACAGAAGGCGGTAAAACGAGTTAAACACTCACATTAAATAAATTTGTCGTGGTGCAAGTATAAGTCATTAACCGTTCCTTCGAACATCGACACATTTGTCGCAGCGTACATTGCGTTGCGAGTTAATTGACGAGTTTGTCGGGCGGCGTGCGTTTGTCCGTGCGTTGTTCGTTCGCGTTGTGAAGTTCCTTAACGAACCGAGCATCAGCTCCTCAATACCGTAGTGGCTAGCGTACAAGAGTTGCATCCAAGCGATCTACATTCGATCCGCGGTCGTAGCAAAAGATTGTACAAACTACGCATGGTTTACGAAGCAAATGGTTATGTGTTAAACAAGCTTTGGTGTATGAATGGTAGATGCGCCAGCGGTATCAATCAATGTCTAAACAATTTTAAATCGCTCGTTCGTAGACGTACAGATCCTGCGAAGATTGCGGATGCGACGTTACCCGTCCCCCAAACCCTTCCCAAAAAAAGTTACGTAGACTAGTGAACATTATTTGTTTTACCATGACACAAATTGAAAGTATGCGTGTGTTTTTTTTTTTTTAGCCTTTTTAGTGTTTCGCTTTTTATTAAATTTTATAAAAAGTCTTTTTCTTTAAAAAAAGCTATTTATCGACCCCTATCATAACCTCAAGGGCGGACCCTAAGTTTTCTATTTTAGCCACTTTTCTTGGTCAGACCCAAGAAGTTACGGAGCTTAGCAGGCCGCAGGCGCGCTTCACGGGGTGTGTTCGGACCCCGCCCGATTGGTTGCGCACGTGTCTAGTATCTGGGTATGATTGCTGAGGTCCCCCAGGGAGGTTGACACCGAAACCTGCTCACAGGTCATAATGTCAAACCAATGTTCCCTATCTCAATCTAATGGAAGTTGTTTTGTCTAGCGTAGATCAAAGAAAAATGCGTGATAAGTTTGATTTTGCTAGGTAAATTTTGGGTTCTGCTGCGTTATCCTTAGCCGAACACTTTGTATGTTGTAGCCATGTGGCCCCCACAGGGTTCCGACAGTCCCTGAATGTTTAACGTCGGACTACCTATTTCGTAGCATTTTGTAGCGTGATAGTTTTGACTGTGTTGGGATCGAGTAATAAAGCTTTCCTAGTAAAAATTTTTATACTCTGTGTGAGGCTGATAATTTTACGAGCGGGTTGACAGATAAGCTAGTGGATCACTCTCGCTGTAGTTCAATTATGTGAATAAAACACCGGTTCTTGGCGAACCACACGTGTCAGGGCTTGGAATGTTCCCTTCGTCAAGCCGTGGCACGCGGGGTTAGCCCGTCCACTGGGACGTCCTTATAACGCTGAAAGACTAACAACGCAGGTCACACCGAGTGCCTTTAAGACTTTATTCGAAGTGATATATAACATAGGTCAAATATGGAGAGATACGTCGACACACATGACAAAACACGCTGGAATAATTGTGCCCATTCATGGTCTTGGATTACGACCGCACGGAGAGCGGGGCGGAGCGAGCGACTACGTTCCCGGCAAGTACCGGACCAAAAATCTCTACCCGAAGTGTCCGACATGGAACAACAATTAAGTCAGTTATGCTCGGGTTGTGCGTTTTGGTGTGCTTCGGAATTCGCTCTCGAAAACGCGGGGCACTACGTGCATTTAGAGGGCCGTGGGCGGGGGTAAATGAAAACATTCGCTTTAACGCAACCTCATTACGACAAATGCGAGCGGCGCGACAATTCGGTCAACAACGTTACCGAAGGTACTTCAGGCAAGAAGGGCCATGAATGGGGCACGAAACGGCGCGAGGCGCTACCGTGCCGACGAGAGCATGATTATGCAAAATGAACCAATTATGATACAAGTTATTACATGGGTACGCATAAACAATCACTTATAACGCCAACGGGCGGTTATTAAAATTCATGTTGCTACAGGCGAAACATTAATATAGCAGTCGGACGTACGAAAACTCGGTCCGGAGCGCATTCTTAATCCTACAAATCGGACCTGTCATCCCTACCGAGTGTGTCGCAACGTTCGGTCCTTAAAGCAGACCTTACAATGATTGATAATCGTCAGTGTCTCAAGCCGAGCTCGACTGTCCCGAGTCCTAAAAATCCGAGTATGGTTAGTCGGCGACCAGTGTCGCGATCCTAACAGTTTCAGAGCTGGTCAGTATGCTTACCCTAAGGTTTTAGCTAGGTTGGCCCTCCGGGGGTTGCGTTTTAACGTTGTGGCATAGGGCAGACGCGTCGGCGTCACTTTTTGGTTGGCATTTCTTTGGTTTGTTTCCTTGCTCTTTTCTTTTGTTTCCTTGGTCGTTGTTTTCTTTCCTTTCCTCTCTCTATTGCGCTCGTTTTAATGTCTCAGCACACTGTACACATCGAAATTGTACAGTGTCTCAACTGCACCATCGAAATTGTGCAGTTGAGTTATCACTCAAATTTTAATGAAATTTCTTAGAACTCGGTAGTCGAGTGGTCAATACTGGAATCTCTGCAGCGGGCTTGAATTCCCCGTGCAGGATCGAAACTCAACAAGGGAAAGTGAAAAAGAGAGAGACGAAACAGTAAAACTCAGAGAAAGGGCCTACATAGTACATAGCCTAACGGGCAACCAGGGATAAAAAGTAAAAATGCCTAAACTCAGCGATCAAGTCGCTCTGAAAAGAAAACGGGGTTTTGCACTTACTCGGTTTGGGACCAAAATGATTCGCGAGAGGTCGCGAGTTTTCTTTCTTAAAATGGGAGCATGATGATTTCATTTTGAACAATGAGCACCCTAACGTGCCTTTGAATGCATTTGTTGTGGCCGATTTTGGTACCTGGCCATGCCGTCAGTTGATTTTGGTCGCCTGGGGCTTCCTACGTACTGTCACCGAGCTTAACCACAAGTCTGCGTTGTAGCGAAACCTGGTAAACTTTATAGCCTGGTTGCAACAGTTTCAAAGTAAACATTTTGTAGTAATGTCTATTGTTAGAGCTTAGGCTATGGGGTCATTGGGGCTGTCAAGGATTCGGGCGGTCGGGGCTGGACTCCGTACAAAACACTGATGCCTCGCTTGTGACAACCAAATAGGTCCTAATTGAGGTTGAAGTAATCCGGCCACTCTTGTACGCGGCAAACATTGCAATCAGAAAGCAAAACACCTTATGCTCAGGTTGATGTTCTTAAAATTTGTTTAGTCTTTTCTATTTCCCCAAATTTTCTTAGCTCAATATGATAAGCGAAATTTTGGGGCTTTCTAAAGCCCGACGGAGGCTAATCCTCCGTCCCTAACTGCAATGTCAGTCCGAGCTCAAGCAGCGGCATGAGCATCGAACGGTCTACTAAACTGTAATTTTGTAAACTATAAGCATAATCAGAAACAAGCGAATGAACGAATCCTTATGAGTTCGCGGTAAAGTTTTACCGTGGTCAGCTCAGGAAAATTCGACAGCCCTAACTCGAAAGTGAGAGGTCATGAAAAACATGGACGAGAAGCGTCCATCAGTGATTTGTCTTACCTATGACCACGGGGAATCAGAATGACTTCGGCCTTGGTGCCTAAGATTTGGTACCTTCTGTGCAATCGCTCGAGGTGCCCAAAACAGAACTCGACTTGAGGAGGTTTGTCTGATAAACATGTAAAGTGTAGAAAATGGGCGTCGGTTCAACCTGTAAAAACAAGGCTAAGCCACGATCAGCTAAATTTGTCTTTTGTAGATGATTGGTCCCTGTTACATCTGGGGAAAATAAACCCCCAATCTCTCGAGTCTCCTCTTAACTTACAGCTGTCGGTCCGGGACAGCAACCGCTAGTCCCCTTCCGCGAGACGGAAGATGTCTGCGCGGGTCCTCCAGTCGTCGACCTCCATTCCAAACTCGAAGAACAAAAAGCACAAGAAAGCAAGAAAACTATTGCGAAATTACACTAGTAAAGTCAAGCGTCGGAGCCGGTCAGTAGAGTCGACCGAACTCCGCGCTGCCGAAGTCGAACTGATTCGAAGAGACGACGCGGTAGTCGTCGCTTCAAAATTTTCCGCTGTGTTGAAGCATGGCGATTTTGTCGCTATCCAATCGGCGACGTTCTCTTGACGCCCACTTTTTCGAGGTCAAACCCGGGCGCCCAATCGAAAAATTCCCCAACTTTTATTTTTGACAGCTATCGTAAACCCTGGGACCCCGTTAGAGAGAGTCGGCTTCAATCGAAATCGCCGACATCAAATTTGAACCCTCCGATTACTCGGAGGTCGGCCATCTGCGAGTTTTCTTCCAAAATCTCCGATTTTACCCCATCTGTAGTCCCAAATTCTTGTCAGAAACTTGTCGAAAACTCATTACTCAGATCTTTTAAATCTCTTACCTAACTTAGCTGGGTCGTTATCCCCCAAATGTCCCATGAAAGCTGTTAAATCACCCGTCAAATATTTAAAATTTTAAATCTTTTCCCCCTACAAAGCATTCAAGATAAGCTAGAATATGTCTTTTCCGCGTTCTGGTTCTCATCCATCAAATTTTCCCCCAGCTAACTCGCCGATTTAAAGCCAAATTTCTGCTATTTAGCGAGTTAGCTGCCTCATCCATCACCTAATTAAGCTTATTTGGAGGGCATCTGGGGCTAAATTTTATCGCCCTATCCATGGATAAACGTGCAAACATTGCACGTTTATATGTCGGCTTACAAGATAAAGCCAAACATTCCTAGAATTCCTAGCATTCCTAGCTAGATTTCAAATATCCCGACAGGACGTCTTTGGACGTCCCAAAGGGGGGGGGAACCGAAGGCAGGAATGAACTTATTTCGTGTTCTAGGGCACAGCACAATCCTAAGCATCTTTCGGTCTATCCGGGGTCCTATTCAGGAACTCCCGGAACCCACGGGAGGGCCTGAAACCTACCCCCCGTCTGTCCTATTCTTATGTGTCCAGTCCGTCCGTAAAACTCACAAATTTAACGGAATTTTGTATGTCCTGTCCCTACATGTCCTGTTTTTTGTGTCGTTTTACATACTATATATATATATATATATATATATATCTATATCCACAAACACATACACATACAGTACTCATGAACACACACTACACATGAGACACACAGGCGACCTGAGCGACAGAAAGGTCGCTCGAGGCCACACTAGAAACATGCAGAACCACAACGACATTAGCACAACCCAACAACAACAACAACAACAACAACAACAACAACACCAGCAGCACACCACCCCCACAACCCCACACGGCGGCGGCGGCGACGACGAGACCGAAGAAAGAAGTCGGTTAGAGAGAGTGGAAAGAAAGAAAAAGAAAACGAAAAAGAAAGGACAGGGAAGGGAGTCGGGACAGGGGGTTCCCGAGGGAATTTCGAGGGGCTGGGGCGAAATTCGGTCCCAGGACGAAAAACGGGGCTGAATGATACCGAACACGAGGGGGTTAGACGCAGTGGCGGGTCGGGACCCAATTGTGGGTTCCGACATATATTAGCATACGGGGTTTCAGCGGGCTCTCCCGCTCTAACGGTTGGGCGGAGCGACGCCCGCCGGACATCGTTGAACTCGCCTTGAAAAGGCGATTCAAACGAGGGGTGTTTTCCCTACCTTAACGGCAGCGGGTAGAGGGGCACTAAAATCATGACTGTTAAAGACCGTTAAAGAGAGTGTCGGCAACAGTGGGGGCGCATTTTCGGCCGTCCCGGGTTAACGGGGCGACGGATGGAGACCCGCCGGGCATCGTTGAAGATGTCTCGACGCGACGAATGCAATGAGGGGCATTATGCCTACCTTTGAGTTGGGGTTAAATTTTCGGTCGGTCTGTACCCACTTGCAGTCGGTATGCCAAATTGGGGGGGCACCTTTTCGATCATAAAGGGCTAACGCGAAGTCGGACAAAGACCCGCCGGGTATCGTTGTGCTCGCCAGGAGCAGACAAATAAAATGAGGGGTCGCATGAGCACGTTGAGGGTCTGTGGTCAAATACGGAGTTGGTACAAACTGAAGGAATTTTTATGTTGAATTTTCGTGGTGCATTATAAAACAGGGAAGTAAGCTATATGGCAGCGGGAGGGCTGGTCAGATCGAGACCCGCCTGGCCTCGTCAGATGCCTAAATGGGTACACTGCTTAGAAACACGCGTACTTCCAATCAATGATCTGATGGTTACCAGAAAAACCAGTTGTTAGGGTGCGGGTCAGGCAATTTTGGGCGTCAACGGATGCTATAAAAATAAAGGTTCCGATACGGTGGGGGGCGGGAAAATAGACATACCGAGACACGAAGATCACGCAATATACATACATATGCATAATTATATTTCCATATAGGCCTATAACAGGTCCACTCG